>PPHD01004390.1:0-19850 GCA_002909625.1 Bambusicola thoracicus | reverse complement strand
TTTTTTAATTTTTTTTTTTTTTTTTTTTTTTGGATTGATGATGTTGTCTCTTAATGTAAAAGCTAGGGGATGGAATCTTTCAGATCACTTTCAGATCAGCTGCAAGTGATGGTTTTCCATGCTTACCTTTGGCAGAGCTCTCCAGGAGCTTTACTCCCCATGTCCGAAACTCTCTGCGGATTTTTGGAAACAGTCTGATTTCATTTCCAAACCAGGATTCCTTTCCATGCATTGTCTGAGAGATGTCTTCATTAAACGCTTTGATCAACTGTAATGAATCAAAAAGGAACACAAAAAACAATCAAAGTACTGAAGCTTTATTTCTTCAGACTAACTGGTAGGTGTTAAGTAAATCCACAGACATTTGATATTACAGACATGACTGAAGGCATTATTTCCTTACATCTTTCACGCTCTTAGCTCTTGGTTGCTTGGCTCTGCACCAGAGAGCGGTGGGCATGGAACGGGCTGCCCAGGGCCATGGGCACAGCCCCAGGTGCTGGAGTTCAGGAAGCGTTTGAACAACACTCTCAGACAGAGGGTCTGAATTTCAGGTTGTGCTGTGTGGAGCCTGGAGCTGGACTTGGTGACCCTTGTGGGTCTCTTCCAACTTGGGATATCCTGTGATTCTACAAAGAGCCCTCAATGACAGATTCCAGAATCTCCCTGTTCCATCTTGTTACCTTGCTTTCTTTAGAATGGTCTACTCTGCTTTGTAAGGGAAGCAATATTGATACTTACTCCCACAAGGAAAATCATCTTATCGCGGTCAGTTTTGTGTGTGCTTTGTGTGTACTTTTGTAGTTCCTTCTTTGCTTGTTGCAGTGCATCATGTATTTGCTTCTCTATTGCAGGCAAAGTTTTCTGGAGGGCAGACAGGAAAGAAGGACTCTTAGGTAGGCTGAACACAGCTGGTTTTGGAATGAAACAAAAAATCACTCCAGGAACACCTGGAATAACACCATCATGGAGAGAAGGCTAGGGGCTCCCTGAGATGCTGGGGTCGACACTGCTGCCAGCAGGCAGAGGAGCTGCATTCTAGGGCAAGATTTCACCTACAGTGAGCCAAAAGGTGTCAGCTCATTATGTAGGGAGTATGCTGATGCCTCCATTCCTAACAAATACATGACTGAACTCAGCTGTTTGGTTGCCTTATTTTTTTATGTAAGTTCTCACCAATACAGATTTTTTTCTTCCTTCAGGTCCGTATACTTTAGTATTTACTCTTCATGGAGTAGCATGTATTACTTACATATATATTTATATAAATTAATAAAAATAATATATTAGTCTAATAAAATAATTAGCTCTTCCTTGAGATTTTTGAAGACATTTTCAGTTGATAGAAATGATCACGTTTTAGAAAGCCAATGGCAGTAACTTGCCACTCAGCCTATCAACACTATTCACAAAAAAAAAGAAGCACCACGGCTGCTCTTGAAAAGGCATGGGTTATGAGTCACAAGCGGATGAAATATGTTGCCTATTGTCAGTCCTTCAGAGTTAAAGGCAAATCTGACAAATTCCTTCCCTCCAACTCTCATCTCTATTTCTCCTTGGATTGCTTAAAGGATAAGCCTTATGTATGCATAAAAAAAAATGCTGAAAGGGAGAAGGGTTGGATTCTATTATTATTTTTTAAAATAGTAACTGATACATATTTCTTAGCATGACACCTCCATTACTTACAATAATACGTCCCACAAGTTCATCTGTAAGCTTATTTGCCAGATGTGGGATAGTAGCCTTATTTTCATCCAGAAGAGTGCTGAAAATAAACAAACAAAACCACCAAAAAACCTGCTATGTTATTTCTGCTTGTGGGAAGTATGCCAATTCAAAACACTTCTCACCTATTATTCTCAGTGATTAATTTACTGCTAAGTCACCTTCTGGGGAAACCTGTGTCTTCAGCACAGTGTGTTTTCTTATGCTGAGTTTCATGGTGTTTTCCAGTGAATAGAAATACTTCAGTGCTTAACTGGAAGGGCTCATATGCTTGCTTTGTCTTCTTTAGGACTACTCTGGTCTTCTGAGGTTAACTGCTTTTAGAATCATAGAATCATCTGGGTTGGAAAAGACCCTCAAGATCATCAAGTACAACTGTAAAGCTACCTACCAAGTCCCATCGCTATACCAATATCCCTTAGTGCAGCATCCACGTGTGTCTTAAATTCCTCCAGTGATGGGGACTCCTCCACTTCTCTGGGCAGTTCACTCCAATGCTTGATCAAAATCTCTTCCTAATATTTAATCTAAACTTCCCCTGGTACAACATGAGGTCTTTTCCTAGCACCCTATCACTTGTTACCAGAGAGAAGAGACCACTCCCTTTCTCCTTGCTGCAACCTCCTTCCAAGGTAGCTGTGAGAGTGATGAGATATTCCCTCAGCCTTCTCCAGATTAAATAACATCAGTTCCCTTGACCTTTCATCATAACACTTGCTTTCTAGTCTCTTTACCGGCAAGCTTTGTTGCTTTCAGAGAATCCTAGAATGGTTTGGGTTGGAAGGGACCTTTAAGATCATCTAGTTCCAACCTCCCTGCTATAGGCAGGGACACCTCCCTCTAGAGCAGGTTGCTTGAAGCCCCATCCAGCCTGGCCTTGAATGTCTCTAGAGAGGGGGCATCCACAACCTCTTTCAGTTTAAAGGCATTTCCCCTCATCCTGTTGCTACATAATTTGAGGTGATTTCAGTATACTTTGGGTTGGGTTCTTTATGTGAGAAGTACCTGAAATGTTTGTGAGTCTCAAAGAATTCTCTCTCTTGCTGGATTGCAGAGGCCAAGGACAATTCGTTGCAGAAGTCCATTTGCCCACAACATTTCACAATCATATAACCTTTTCTGAGTGGAATGACCTCGTTTCGCATTATCTTAAGGACAGTCTCTTCAGTTCCTTTGTCCACTAGGTCTGGTTTAGTGAGGATTCCTGTGAAGTTACCCACAGAGAAAGTTAATCAAGCACAGAAGTTGAAGGTGGAAGATGTGCAATAGGACATCTCACTCTGAGTGGAAATGTTCCCTACGGTATTTTTCTACAGTAACTGCTCTATGTTTTGTTTTCTCTCCTAGAAGGCTTTCAGCTCCTGGGCTCTGCAGTTGGACTCTCGGTCCACCTTTTGCCTTGCAAGCCTTTTCAACAGAGAGCAGCAAGGCTTTCCCAGCATTAACTCTAAGATTTTAAATGTTCAGTTATTCACAACATGAATGCCAGCTAGACTCATACCTGAGGTATTTTAAGAGCTAGATCACTTCCAGCTTTGTAAAGAGTTTATTTAGTCTGCTCATTTCTTCTTCTAGTAGTTTTGAACTAGAACTTTGCATGAAGTACACTACATCAGACCTTCATGGAAATATATGATTCACACCTCTATCTTAAAAAATTTCTCACCAAGTGTCCTTTCTCCCATGGGATCCACCTCTCGAGCCATTTTCAGTGCTTCTGTTGTTGCAATATCCACATTACATGGTACTACTACCACAATGATTGTCTCTTTGCAGCCAATATATTTTTTAAGTAGCGTTTTGATCTGAAATGTAATACAGTAGTAAAGAAGTTCAATGAAATCAAATGCTTGTATGTAGGATGCGACCACTCCTAGCAGTACAAGCCACCACACGATATGTCACATATACTGCATATATATACTATATAATATACTATATCATATACTATTAAACACTAAAGAATGACATGGAAATGGCTTAAGAGGATAGTGTAGCATCTTTTCCTACAGAAAGATATATCCAAACATTTAATGTGAATGAGGACAGAATATCATTATATCTGTCATGAAAAAAATCATGTAAATTACATAAAATTTAACATCTCATTCTAAGTAGAATTTAAATTCTTGTGGATAACATCTTTCTTTAGGGAAATATGATTTCCATAAATAATGTTGTAAGAAAAATGGGTTCTGATGCCCAGTAACACACTGCTTGAATGAAAGCTAGACTATAGCATAGCCAGACTATAGTATAGTACAGTATAGCCAGCTCCAGTGCATCACCCTCACAGTTGGCCCTATCTCCAGGAGTTTTATTTGCATTCCCCAGCATTTCTTCTAAAAGCCATCAGGGGAAGCGTACAGATATCCTTTACTTTAAGGCACATATTGTTCACTTCAGAATGGGCCTGCTGAAATACCGTATGGGATGAGAAAAAAGTGACAGTTGGTTCCCTTCACATGTACATTGTCAGCAAAGGATGACAGAGCACTGAGCCAGTAAAAGCGCTGACCTGCCTTCTTGCTTTAGAAGAGCTTACAAGAACTCAGACGTTTCACTTTTGCCATGCATCTCCACAATACTGATAAGAGGCAACTTGTTTGGGATGCATCTATCCTCCAGTCTGTGTTCCAGCCTATGGGCATGGAGGCAGTGCTGTGTTCAAGACCATCTATCTGCAAAACAAGATCAGTGCAGCTGTGTTGTTCCCTGATGCCCTGGCAGGCATCTGGAACGGCTCACCTATGCCAGCATGGGCAGCTCCCTCCTGCACAACAAGGAAAGACAGGAGATCCTGGTCCTCACTGTTCCTATCAGCACTGCCTTCCCAAAAACCAGGTCTGTCTGTTTGCTAATGTAGCTCTTATAGTGGCTCAGAAGCCCAGCATAATAACTCCGAGTCCTGCAGCAAAGATTTGCATGTAAGATAGGCTACAGAAGAGAATCTTTGCATAAACTGGCAGATAAAACTGTTACCTGTTGGGCATTATCTTGCGGCTGGTTCCCCACAGCCTCTCTGGCAATTCCAGGAAGATCAATTAGTGTCAGGTCTGGGACATCGGGGGACCAGATTTCAAGGGAAATTAGTTCTCCACTAATGTCACCATTAGTGCCAGCCACTATATCTTGGGCTGCAAGGTGGAAAGAGGAAAGCAATGAATACAAGCTTCAAACTCTGCATGGAAGTGTAGGTGAAGCGGGAACATGATGACTTCAAGAAATATCTACTACCACCTAAATTTCTTCTAGGCGTGGCTATTTTTTTTTCAGACCCAGCCATTAATGTAAATAAATTTCTGCAAAAATCCAAGAAAATTATTATGTGAAATCCCTTTGGAGTGGAAACTGCAGTATTTTACAGAGCATATACTAATGGATTGTCATACATGAAGACAAAATACATGTAAATAAATCATCACAAAAGCAATAGGGTAAAATATTGGCCAGTTTCAGAAATTATTCCTCAGCATCAAGATACTCTGTAGACTTTAATTAATTTTTAGCTGTCTTTGAAGACCAATAGGCATTACTCTGTATTCTCTTCACATGGATAGCGAGGTTGACAGATCAGCCACTGATTCCCAGGTTGTGTATATGTTGGAACCAACAACAACATGTGGAACAAGAAAACCCCATTATAGTTTTCATGAGAGATTTTATCAGCTCTGTAATCTGCTTACTCAAATCATACCAGTTTCTTTGCAGTTTGTGAAGGGTATATCAAAAACCTCTAAATAACATATTGAAAAACTAATGAAATAACACTATCATAGAATCATTAAAGTTGAAAAAGACCTCTAAGATCATCTTGTCCAACCATCCACCTACACCGATATTGCCCACTAAACCATGTGCCTAAGTACTACATCTATACCCTTCCCTTAAACATCTCCAGGAATGGTGACTCCAGTGCCTCACACCACTCTTTCTGAGAAGAAATATTTCCAAATATCCAACTTGAACCTTCCCGGTGCAACTTGAGGCCATTCCCTCTCATCCTATCACTGTTACCTGGGAGGCCAGCCCCTACCTCACTACAACCTCCTTTCAGGTGGTTGCAGAGAGTGACAAGGTCTCCCCTGAGCCTCCTCTTCTCCAGACTGAACAATACCAGTTCTCACAGCTGCTCCCCATCAGACTTGTGCTCCAGACCCTTCACAGCTTTGTTGCCTTTTTCTAGACACATTCCATGGTCTCAGTGTCTTTCTTGTAGTGAGGGTCCCAAAACTGAACACAGTACTCATGATGAATGTGATGAATAGCAATGTTGTAGAGCTGTCCTAGCCAAGGAAATAAGAACAAAACCACTTTCACATTTAGAGCAAGTGCTTACTACACTTTGGGTAACAAAATATTTCTCATAGTTCATGAAATACCATAAAAGTAAAGCTGTGACATGGCAGTGCCTGCGGCCATGGTCACAATAACTGACAGAAACTCTGTATGCCCTCCACTCTGCTATCTTTCAATTTTCTCAAAAATCATAGGCTTTCCAGCCACAGACACCACATGCATTTCCTGAGCATTTGAGCTGACATCATGAACCACTTAGGGCTTTGCATGCTTACAGCTTGACAAACTTCCCAAACATCACAAATAGCATCCAGTTGAGCACACAGCCTGAGCTTTTGTAGATATCGTGGGCCATCTTCTAAATTGAAACAGTAATTAGCACAACTCTCTTGCACTGCCTCATCTTATGCTCTATATTCAGTTCTTCATGGCTATAATCCCTGTGTTAGTCTGAGGACTGTTTCTCAACCTAAGAAAAAGGGAGAAAGAATTCAAAGGAGATTGAGCAAGGGCAATACGCTACAATTTACCTTTTCTTATTGCTTTCTTCACCTCTGATGCATTCTGGAGTTGTATTTCCGTTTTGCGGTAATAAATTACCCCTTTCCATTCCTGTGGAGCTGTTATTTTTTTCAGTTTAAGTTCCAGAGGACAGCGAGTAATTACACCTACAGTAGCGCCAAAGACAGAGGTGACAGAGTTGTTATGCCCAATAGACACAGTGTGAGTGGACTGGGTGATGTGTGCAAGGTTGCCTAATACTTCATGGAAAGGCACAAAAGAGTTTGAAGAGCCAAAGGGCTCTCATCTGACTTCCTTCTCTGTGTCAACAGTACTATGTGAGGTCAACCATGGCTTGACCAGCCAGTTTTACCTTGGAGACCTGCAAGAATGGAGATTTGTTCTTCTTTGAGTGACTTGCTTCAGTGCAGGTCACTGCACCTATATCTTATGAAGGCAACCCTTTTCCTGGACTTGAGGTCCAGCCCTGAAAGCTTAAATGTGCTCAGGTATTGCCAACCAATACAGAACTCACAGAACCTGGGTGTGTGTATTTACATATACATACACATAAGCACGCACATAGAAAATGAATTGTCCTGAGCTGTAAATACAGTCTTCCAACAATCTTCTTTAACATTCAAGGCATGTGTTTGTAAGCAAAGATCTTTGTACATTTTCTGCCAAAAAAGGTTTCCGTAAGAAAATTTTAATCTGAAAAAAGCAACACAGAAACAAATTTCAAAACTAATCTTGCATGTTAAATCAATACATTTTGCTGGGGAATACACAGCTGATGCTGCTGCCTTCCTGTCTGCCTACAGTTTGGAGCAACTATCCTCCCTTGTCCACCCAGGCTGGGCAACCTGTTGGAGTGACACTGCAGTGTCCCACCTGCACATCCATTTCTTCTACTGGAAACCAGAGATGGGAAAGCTTCTGGAGTCTCATGATTTAGGTATAGCCTCGGTCATAATGTCATAATGTTATCTACTCCTAAACACCAGGGGAGGAAAAAAAAGAAAAAAAAAAGTCCTTCTACCTCATCAGTGTCACATAATTCAGGTGAGAACTTGAGAAGGTGAGTTCGTACCTTTGTCCCTAGGAAGAGCAACACCAGACAAAGCTTCAAGGACAGAGTTTTTCCCACAGTTCCGGTCTCCAATCACTGTGATTGCAGGCAACATCAGGTCATTTCCTATACCAAGCATTCTCAGGCTGTCAACAAGATCAATGCAAGGTCGGATCTTTTTGTCATATTGGTTGTCCAAGCTGCATTCTGCTGCCTGTTGGAGTTAAGCTTACAAATAATTTTGTGTAATTTTAAAATAAGCTGATTCCAGAAACAAAAAAATAAATATCAAAACAACCCACCCAAAACAACAACAAAACACCTTCTAGGCACCTTTTCCAGCTCTTCATTCTCTAGTAATCAGTCTGTACTTCATATTACTGCGCATCCTTGCACCTTCATGCTATTTACAGATGGATAGAACTATGGTTAACTCTATTGAGATTTGCTCAGTGACTGAAACAACCTTGGTAAAAACAGCCAATTTTCTAAGCTGTCCTGAAAGGTGAAAAGTAAAAAGGGACCTCAGCACTAAATGTGCTTTGAAGATTTTTTAATAACTAATTTTCTTCCACTCATATAGATGTATGGAAGGATACATATATAAATAGAGACCGGCCACAGAGATGAGATAATTTAGTACAGAAAGCTTATTAGATCTTTTTTGAGGTTTGAAGATTTAATTGGTAATGAATCGCCAAATCATTCTGCTGTAATGCCCTTAATAGGCAGCTAAAATCTATTGTTCACATCTTTCTTTGCCAGATCCTAGCCAGCCACCACCACCAATTCTGTCTAAGAGAGTCACCTCTGCAAACATTTCTATCAGATGTAATCAAAGAGAGCAGTCTTTTCTTTCAAGATAAGAACACATCTCTGCCAGCAGGTGTTTGAAAACCTTACTGATAACCCTTCCCTACTACCTTTATTTCGGTGTTTACTGCCTAGTAAATCCCAGCCATTCTCAAGGAACCTCATTAACTATGACAGACTTAGAGCTGGTGAGGGGTCTGGAGCACAGACCTTGTGAGGAGCGGCTGAAGGAACTGGAATTGTTCAGTCTGGAGAGGAGGAGGCTCAGGGGAGACCTTATTGCTCTTTACAGCCACCTGAAAGGTGACTGTGGTGAGGCAGGGGTCGGCCTCTACTCCCAGGTAACAGTGATAGGATGAGAGGGAATGGCCTCAAGTTACACCATGGGAGTGTCAGATTGGATGTTAGGAAATATTTCTTCTCAGAAAGCATAGTGAGGCATTGGCACAGGCTGCCCAGGGAGGTGGTGGAGTCACTGTCTTTGGAAGCATTTAAGGAAAGGGTATAGATGTGGTACTTAGGCACATGGTTTAGTGGGCAACATTGGTGTAGGTGGATGGTTGGACTAGATGATCTTAGAGGTCTTTTCCAACCTTAATGATTGTATGATAATCTCTCTCAGTGTTAAATACAGAACACAGATTATTAGTAACGTTTTTTTTATGTTTGTGCTGAAGGTAGCAGAGCCTCAAGTAAAAAAAATATCCCAGATTTTAGGATTCCCATTTAGTGATGTTTGCTAATTGTTCCTAATGAATTAGACATTTATTACAGATTACACTGGCTGCTAGGCTGCTGCCACACTGTTTATCACACGAACAGTTTTTAGGCCAGCAGATTAAAGGTAGGCGCACATTTTCCTAGCTACGCAAATGACTTCTTGACCCTGATCCTAAAAATTCTGCTCTACTTCGACCTAACAAGTGCCCAAAGAGACAGAGGAATTCATTTTGAGGTGCAACGTAAAACACAGAGGTGAGTGTGGAGAGTGTCTGTGCCTTTCCCTGTCACCTGCCTTACCTCGTCCTTGTCCTCTTCTCTGTCATTCAGCCTCTTGGACACTTCCTGCTCATCCTCAGGCTTTCTGTCAGTCAGTTCCGGTGCACAGAAAGCCATCTGATTGCTGCAGCCTGATGGCAGAGGCTCCCCAAAAACTCCTACAGGTACTGGTAAGGAAGGTGGTACATTACTATTCCGCTTTGGGATCTGACTGGGACATCCAAAAGGTGAGCTGAGGACGGACCATGGACTGTTCATGTTCTGCTGTTCTTCTGGCTTGCTGTATGGCTTGTCCGCATGTACTGCGCCAACCACTGTTGACAGCCACTGAAATCAACATTAACCATAGCAGAGAAAAATCAAAACAATGCTTCTACCTCCTGGTTCAAGCCCTTAACATGGATCAAGTACCCAAACTCTTCTCAAATTAGTAAGATTGATCTCCAGAGGAAAGACTTGAAACATTTGCCCCGACGTCACTTATACCTCTTTTTGTGTTCCCCAAAAAAGAATATGCCATAGGGTATTCCCAAGGTATTCTCAGTCTCTGTTACACAGACTAAACAAGAAATTTTGGGGGGAGGGTGGAGGGTGAATGCAGTGGTTTCACAACAATGGCTAGCTCAACTCCACCACACCACTCTCTCATTCCCCCTCCTTAACAGAACTGGGGGAGAAAATATGATGAAAAAAGGCTCAAAGCTTGAGATAAGGACCAGGAGATAACTCACCAGTTACTGTCAAGGACAAAGCAAACTAAGCACAGGGAGATTAATGTAATTCCTGTAATGTAATGTAACAAAAGCAAACTAAAAATCACTTTTCCCCCACCCACTCGCTTCTACCTCCTCCCCTGAGCAGCAAAGATGTTGGGAAAATTTCCTCTCAAATAGAGAAGTTATTCTTCTAGAACCAAAACATAGCATCATACCAGATACATACCAGAAAACAATTCCATCTGTACTGAAACTAAGGCAGACTCTTAAATCAGAACTGAATACAGAAATTTTATGGTTAAGTCTTTAAACCTGCTCTCTTCAGAAACAGGTTCCGGCTGAACTGTAAGAAAACAGACCAGGCCCATTTTCCTGCAATTTCAAGGGATCACTGTTCTCAAACGCCTTATTCTTCATTCTATAAGCTTAAATAAGTCTGTTCCCAATATACAAAAGATACCAATTAAAATGAGTTTATTATTTGGAGGATCTGCATTATCAGGTACTGTGTTTGCTTCAGCTTGGTCATCCTCATCCTCCAGCTGTATCATAAATATGTAGCTACAGATTTAAACACTTGGAGAGCAGCTGCTGGCAGGTACTGGGACAATCCCAAATGGGTTGCCAATGCTTTTGAAAACACAAGATCTGGATTGGAAAAATATAGAAGTTATCATGCAGGTGTTGTTTGATACTACAGAAGAAGAAATTATTCGCAGGACTACAAGGATCCAAGTGGAGGCTCAGGCAATACCAGAGGTATTACAGAGGTTTTACTTAGGATATAATACTGGCAAAGATCAGAGGGGCCTAAATGCTGGGACGGGTTTAGAGGTGATGGATCTCAGGGAGGAGGGACACTGGAATCAAGAATGTCCATATCTGAAGAGATCGAGGAAACCCCAATATCCCAGTGTTAGCTGTGGAAACCAGGGAATGAAGGGTACCAGAGGAATCTTCCCCAGCAGAGCCTCTGGTTAAAATTAAGCTGGGGGAAAGAGGAAACTGAATTAGGATGTTTGGTTGACACAAGAACTACCTATTTGGTTTTAAATACTCAGAAACATGAATTAGGCTACGATACCGTGAGGGTTATTGGTGCAACAGAAAAGTCAGAAACAACCTTTCTTTAAGCCTCTGAAGTTTAAAATTGGGAAACAATGAGTGACACATCAGTTTTTGTATTTACCGGGGGCACTGAAGCCATTAATTGCTCAAGATTTGTTAGAGAAATTAGAGGAAATAAAATTTAAAGATGGGGAGGTGGAAGTGCTGAAACCAGAGTCTAAATTTGTCCAAGCTACAGTATTATTGTTACAGGAAACCAAGACAGTAAAAAAAAAAAACCGGAATTTCATCTGAAGTGGAAGCTCCAGTGGTGCCTTTGGTACAAGCAGAGGAGGTACCTGGAAGATCAAAGAGAGCTGAGCCAGTAAGAAGAGACCGAAAGCCAGGATTAGCACAGGTAAGGCTGAAACAATATCCTATAAAATTAGAAGCTTAGATGAGGTTGGTACCTCTTATAGAAATATTCTCAACATGGTTTATTAAGGGAATGTGACATGCACAACACTGCCAGTTTTGCCTCTTAAGAAGGCTGATGGAAAGTCTTATAGACTAGTAGTTCTAAGCGCAATCAAAAGCAGTGTAAGAGCATTTTACCTCGCTAGCTGTTCTTACTGAAGAACAAGGGGGAATGGTTTTAAACTGAGAAGGGGAAGTTTAGGTTAGATATTAGGAAGAAGTTTTTCACTCAGAGGGTTGTGATGGACTGGAACAGGTTGCCCAAGGAGGTTGTGGATGCATTCAAGGCCAGGCTGGATGTGGCTCTGGGCAGCCTGGTCTGGTGGTTGGTGACCCTGCACTTGGCAGAGGGCAGGGCAGTGGCCTATTTCTCCAAGCAACTGGACACAGTGGGTCAAGGATGGCCTGGGTGTCTGAGAGCAGTTGCTAATAGAAGCAGGATGAAATCTTACCATAGGACAAAGAATACCTGTTTACAGTGCTGAATCAGAGGGGATGAAGGACTCAGGTCAATTACTGAAGGGTGTGAAATACGTTGTAAAACAAACAAACTAACCTGAAAACAGAATAAGATTCAATTCAGAAAAACAGCAGAGGGACAAGCACCTGGAGAATATTGGCAGATTGATTTTACTGAATTCCCTAGGACAAGGGGACCAAAATGTCTGCTAGTCCTACTGGATGTATTTACTAGTGAGCCTGTTCTTCGGTTGAATTAAAAATAATATTCTGCACTTCTAGCTGATGTCAATATGGGAAGATCACATAAAACATAAGTGATACTTCAAATGTGTAAAACAAGTTTATAAAAATAAAAAGAGTTATTCCTCACTCCCTACTCAGTCTAATTTATTATTATTATTCCTCTCTCCTTTAACCAAAACAAAAAATAGACTGTAAGGAAAGCGCTTGATTTGGACCCACAACAATTCAACTACTCAGGTTGGGTATTAGGAAGAACTTCTTCCCTGTAAGCATTCCATCATCACCACAGCTGCTGTGATGCTGTTGCCATGCTGCTTTCCTTGAACTGTATTTGTAGGCATCTGCAGTCTCCGTGTCAGCAGCCTCCTCCCATCCCACAAGAAACCTCTGGACAGCCTGACCCAGCTGGGGCCGCATGGATTGCAAGCTGCCTGGCAATGACTTGCCTTGCTTTCCTCTAGCAGCCCTAGTTTCACTTCTCTGGGAACAGTCTCAAAACCAACCACCAAATCCAAAGCACAAAGCTAAGGTGCTGAGCACACAACCCCCTTTTCTCTCCCAAATATCACTTGTGTTAATCTGTGTCCAGCCAGAAGGGCGCACAGACTTCTACCTGTCTCACTGTGACCAGAGGATATCTGTGCACATCTCCACAGCCTCTGGGCTGTACATTTGTTAACACTATCTGGAAAAATATAGCAGTGCAAAGCTCACAACACTGTACATGCAAACTGCTGGCCAGAAGGTGCTGCTGACCTCTCCCCCCACAGATTACATAATTAAAAAAAATGTATTCCAATGTAAATGCTGTCTCTCAGTCATCTTTCAAAGACAGTTAAGCTGAACAGAACTGGATCTTTTAACCGGTGTTTTGTACATTACCAAATCATAAAATCATTTGGGTTGGAAGGGACCCTTAAAGATCACCTGGTCCAACCCCCCTGCAATGAACAGGGAGGGATGCCTACAGCTACATCAGGTTGATCACAGTTCTGTCCAGCCTGACCTGGCATGTCTCCAGAGATAAGGCATCCACCACTTCTTTGAGCCACCTGTGCCAGTGCCTCACCACCCTCACTGTAAAAAACTTCTTCCTTACATCCAGTCTAAATCTCCCCTCTTTCAGTTTGAAATCATTTCCCTTTACCCTGTCACAACAGACCCTGATAAAGAGTCTGTCCCCTTCTTTCTTACAGCCATCCTTTAGATATTGAAAGGCCTCTTTTGTGTGCCCCCTGAGCCTTCTCCTCAGCTCTCTCAGCCTCTCCTTGCAGAGGAGGTGTTCCGTCCCTTGGATCATCTTTGTGGCCCTTCTCTGGACAGACTCCAATAGAGCCATACCACAGGCTAGCAAGACTACTAATTTTTCTCCACTCCAGAAATAACAAATTTCACTCCTGACAACCTCAATTTGAACCATGCTTACTTCAAGTGCTTACTCAGCCTTATCACCTTCAACTATTAAAAGCAACAAAGATAACAATTAGAAATTATGTGGTTAATTTTAAAAGAAGTTAAAGGCAAGGAAAAGTCATACCTACCAGAGCCACGCAGCAAGGAGAAACAACTAACTACGTTCAGCTGCTCTGGATGCTTTTCTATGCACAGGCTCCGCCTACATGACATAAACAAGGAGAAACGAAACTAAAATGCTTTCATTATTGAAAACAGTATCCTGATGTGTGTTTCACTCAAATTCCTCATCCATTAGCCAATTTTCTTCCCAGTGATTTGCAGAACCCAGTAACAAAACCACTCCAATGCACTACTACCCTTCTTGTCCTGTGGTTTCTCCTTCTCCTGCAGAGGAATCAGAGGGCAGATGGCACAGGTGCTAGGTAATACTGCTGATGAGCAACAGCCCCTTTCCTTTTCAGGTTGAATATCAGGAAACATTCCCAGAAGGAGTGGTGAGGCAGTGGCACAGACTGCCTAGGGAGGTGGTGGAGTCATCTCTAGAAGTGTTGAAGGACTGTGTGGATGTGATACCGAGGGATGTGGTGATGATGGGCTGACAGTTGGCTTAGGTGATCTTAAGGGTCTTTTTCAACCTTAATAATTCTATGAATAGTGAAGGAAGATCAGTACCTTTCAGGCCATTTTGTACATCCCTGTGTTCTGTTCCAATAGATTACCTGGAGAATCGGCAACGTTTTGTGAGACGCAAGGGGAAAGACATGATATAGTGGTCTGAGAATTTGCCTCCTGTAGCTCCTGGCCAGTAGTAGAAGAGAAAAAGATACCAGCCCCTACTAGGTCACCAAGGACAAATATCACAGCAAGTTGGGACACTGCTACACTCAAAATCTTGTTTATGGGCAAAGAGGGATTATTTATATACACTTTTTAACATATGGGCTATATATAAATGTATATTCATCATATTATACTGGAAATGTTACAAGTAACAAGAATTATTATTAGTCTAGATCTAATTACTACAGAGAAGCAAAGAACAATAATACTAACAGAGTGCTTACATACAGACAAAGTCACTATGATAGCAGTAATGGTTACAATTCTAACACTTCTTAGCATCTCTGCCCTTTCCTGCTGTTATGCTTGCTCATCTACCGGTCCTCTGGGTCCTAATGTTGGTGGTTTTGTGCTGGTGTTGGTGGTGGGATACCACAGTGAGTGGTCAGCACCTGGAGTCCTTCACAGGGGGAAATATGATATCCACATTGATTGGGTTCTTGTTCCTCCCATTTCTTCATCGTTCCACTTAGAGTCATATCTATATGTTTGCTAGCACGTATTTACAACTTTCTCTGTCTTCACTAGTACATAGCTCCAAATTTCATCTGCATTCATATATGCAAATGGTAGCAAATACTGTCAGATACTATTTCCTAGTTCTCTTTGCTCTCCCTACAACCAGTTTTGTCCAGCTGCAGTCTGAGAATTTTTATTTTAGTTATTTTTAACTGACCACTATTGAACTGATTCCGTTATAGCTGTGGGATTCTGTAGGAGGGTGGCTCAGGGGCCAAGAATTTGTGAGCGCGAGTGCTACGTGCACAACCCAGGCTATGAGGCCTTGAAGCTGTGAAAGTAACAAGAAAAGCTGAGGCTGCAGTTAAGATAAGGAGGAAGCTAGCCTGGGAAGAGACTGAGGTAACGGAATGCAAGGAACAGTGTGATGATTAATGCTGTACCAATAGCTATGCGAGCAAGATGTGTGATTTCATGGCCAATGGTATTGTAGGGCAGGGGGCTTTTGCAATGCTTCAACCAATTACAAGCTGACGCGTGTTCACCTGTATATGTGTGTAAGCAACGGATAATAAACGGAGATTCTGATGCACTCATATTGGGTCATGTCATCACTCCCCACACGGCTGAGCCAGTGAACTGACTAGATTCCGGTTTCGAACCCTTGGGGGTCCACAACAGGATTCCAGTGTAAAGCCTGTATCCCATCTCTTACCATCCCATACCTTCATTCCTCTATGTCATGGCCCATCTCTCTACTTCTGCAGTCTTCTGCTGTCTGTATTTCTCTACGTTGCATCTCTGTTTTTGGAGCTGTAAATATTATTCTGTTTGTTACTGCTTTTGGTAGTACCACACAAAGATAAAAAAGGGTAAAACAAACTAGAGATAGACTAGATTCTCCCGGTCAGATGGAGAAGTTGCTGTCAAAGCTTAATGAAGTAGAAAATCTCCAGACAGATCACAGAAGTTTCAGACAGAGCAGATCTGACAATCTCCAGTGCTGAGACCTTGCAAAGGCAGCACAAAGACTGTGGCCTGTGGCTGTCAAAGGTAATACCAGCTACAAAGCTGTACAGTTACCGCAGATTGGAATATTCTACATCTTCTGTATTTGGAGAACCGAAAGAAATGTCTGTGTTAGCCTGGTGTGGTTTAACCCAGCAGGCAGCTAAATGCCACGTGGCTCATATATTGGCCCCCTGAAGTGGAATGGAGGAAAACATTAGAAAGTGTGGGAAATTGTGGGCTGAGAAAGGGATAGCTTAATAAGAAAACAAATACTAGGAACAAAAAGGATGAACAGAACAAGTGATGTGTGAAGCACTTGCTCACAACCAGCCAACTGATGCTCAGCCAACTCCCCCAGTTCTGTTGTTCAGCACGATGCCACGTGTTATTGGACATCCACGTGGGCCAGAGCCAGCTGTCCTGGTTCTGTCCCCTCCCAGCTCCCTGCGCACCCTCAGCTCCTTTCTGGCTGGGCAGCGTGAGAAGCTGAAATGTCCTTGGCTCTGTGTAGGCACTGCTCAGCAACAACTACAACAGCATGCTATCAGCATTATTTTAATCTTAAATCCAAACACAGCACCACATCAGCCACTATGAAGAAGATTATTCCAAAAACACATGCTTTGCTGTGCTAGAGCAGCTCCAGTCTCAATGTGAATATCTGCATTGTGAAGCTCACACTTGCATTCTCTAGAAGTACCATGTACTCTTAAAACTACACTAAGAGCAATGAAACAGTGAACAGTTTCCATCAATATCTTATTCTAGCCTTACCATACCCTAGAGTGTATTTGGGCTCAAAAAAAACACACGCAGAGATGTTTAATTTTACCTACATGCAACACTATCCAAAGCTCTAGGCTGTCTCTACCTCAAGGCTGCCTTTACAGACACGTTTCTATTTTATTACCACATCCGCATTACTATATGGCAACTCTGACCTGCTGCCTCCGCCAGCACATAGGGATTTCAACCATGGGGCCGTGCAGGTGAAGCACACAGCAGCTGGGGATGGCTAAGGAGCAGGGAACATATTTGAGTTTGCCACCCCTGTTTTTTGTTAAAACCCCATCTATTTGCCAATAATCTGGAAAAAAATACTCACTGTTCATCAACACATGGTGAAATGTTTGAAGAGTTGTATGAAAAAGCAAGAAAAGTTCAGACAAAAGAAAATATCATAAGAAATAATGCAGAGAACTGAGCTTTGTCTTATCTCTATACCATTACCTGCAGCAGAGGATAGTCAAGCCTACCAGTTGATCATGCAGAGGAGAAAGAGGTCACACCCTCCAGCCTGGGCAAAGATTCTGGGTCGCTGCCTTTCTTTGGACACTGTCCAGGGCCTCAGTGTCTTTTTTGTAGTGAGGGGCCCAAAACTGAATGCAGCACTCAAGATGTGGCCTCACCGGGGCTGTGTACGGAGGGATGATCACTGCCCTGCTCCTGCTGGCTGTGCTATTTCTTATACAAGCAAGGATGCTGTTGGCCTTCTTGGCCACTTACACACAGGTGACAGGCAGTAAAATTTGTTCATGTAGCACAGTTATTATTCAGGAGCCAGAATGGGAATACAACCAGAACTTACAGTCAGATGTGACTTCAAAGAATGTATAACCCCTTGGAAAGTCTTACGTCAGGACTTAATTCCTCTTTTCCAAGTAGTTGTCACAAACCTCCTGGCCTCAGGGAAAAGGTAGAAGTTCAGTATCACTCCTGAACTCCCTTTGGCAGTGGGGGCCCAAGAGAGAGGAAGCTGCTATAAAAAGCATAACTGCATTACATTTTGATCAGAAGTACATGGCTGAGATGCATATCACTTTCAGATGACACATAACTATTCAAAATCTATTTTTTATTTTTAATGAGAACCACAGTAGAGACTGGGCAAGCCTAAAGCAACTATCTCTATGCTCTTTGGAACAGGCAGAAAAATCATATCAGAGCTGCTAATGTAAAGTTTGTATTTGACTACATTTCCTATGCTGCTCAACGCTTGCTCTGGGCTAAAACCCACAGCCACCACCACCACAAAACATCCACAGCAGAGAAGTGAAATCAAAACTTCCCATTTCCTGGTAGTGAGGAATTGCTGTTGCTTAGACATTATTAAAAACACCCATTTTATTGCCCTGAATTCAAGCCACTGTCTGGCAATTCACTAGCAGCTAAGAAGAGATTAGAGATATGCTGCTCTTGTCTTACTTCCCAGTGGGCATCAAGTATGTCAGCTCCTCTTTGCTCTCCTGAGTGGATTGCAGTCAGTGGGAGTTTTGCTTCCAGCACAGCCTGCCTACAAAAGGGCATCTTTTGCTCAACAATTTCCACTTTCTTGTATCTTCCTTCTAAACATTAGAGAAACTTCCCACCTGGGGATAAATAGTGTTAGGCCAACAACCCGAAGCAACGGTTGCCAGTGAGAAATGGAAATGCTACCTATTATTCGATCAGTCCTGCCTCTGCCTTCAGGCTGGACTGCAAGAGATCCATCAGCACATGAAACATTTCATTCTCTTAAGCGGAGACATAAAGAAGGGTTTCTGTCCTGGCACTCTGTTCCTTATGGGACTGCTCGTGTCATGTTCCCACTGAAGGGTAAAGGAAATGGTAGCTACTTTTCCAACTGCTTCTATCGGAAATGCCTACCTAAGCGGGCAGGGGTCAGGAGAGCCTGTCTGGATGCTTCCCATGAGAAATGCCAACAGGCAGGTGTTGCTGGAGGAGATGCTTGATGCGGACCTGCTGGATCTGTCTCAGTTGCGGGTGTGGGTTGCCAGCAGCCAGCCAGGGCAGCAGCTGGGTCCCATGTGGGTGGACATGGGATCTGCACAGCCACTGCTGCCACATGCTGTGTCGCTTTGCTTTCGGAAACACCATGTCAAGCCCCGGGCAGCGCTGATCACCACAAAGCACCTGAGGCTCCTCCACCTACTGTGTTTAAGCACTTTGCCATGAGCAGAGGAAAACAAAGCTGACAGTCCAACACCACGCCTTATTAAAAGTCTGTATGTCCGGATGATTCAGCTATGTCTCTGAGAAAGAAAAAACCCAATGGAGCTGAAGAACATTGTGTGGTGACTCATGCTGCAAAGGGCTCCCGGTAGCTGAGCTTTGATTCAGACTGCCAGGATGTGCCTTTTGCTATTGCCCATTCATAGAGAATGGGGCACTGTGAACTTGCTCCATAGGGACTGGCAAACAAACCACCCTCTTTGTAGAAAGAAAGGTACCAAAAGCTTCCTTGGGAATGGTTAGGTGAAGGCACACAAAATACTCCCAGTTAATAGGAAGCAATCATAAGCAATCTGGGCAAAACATGTCCTGATGTGTTCCCCACATAAACCTATGAAGAGTATCTGTGTGATCTGATGTAATGGGAAGAATGATAATGCAAAAGATGTGCTTGGAATTGGTGTTCCTGTTCCTGATACATCAGAACAGTTATCCACCGACTGGCATACAAAACCAAATGCCCAGAGCCTTCTATCGAAGAGAGGCTGCTTGGGCAACTGGGTAATGTCCTCATCTCAGCATTCAGTGAGGACTTCTTTGATGTTGTTAAGGACTGCAGGCAATTGCAGGAGCAGTAAGGCAAGATGCTGCTAACGCTTGGTAATGCCAGAGCTACAGCTCTACTTTGCTTTTTACCTCCAAGGCATAGCAGCAGTACACTTTGTGTTAACTGCTAAACAGAAACTGATGTTGGCCTGGGACCCCCAGAAAAAGAAAGATGCAGAGCTCTTGGATTGGGTCCAGAGGAGGGCCAC
>PPHD01004389.1:0-28674 GCA_002909625.1 Bambusicola thoracicus | reverse complement strand
GTTTTGAAATACTTGCTACATAAAGCTAGATAAAATCTCCTGGTGCTGCTTCAAGAAATCTGGCATCTCTACGGAAGTAATGGTAATCTGAAATAGTAAAAGTTGATAGAAATGGAACATAGCAAGTCATTTACCTTCCTTTTATGAAGTCTTTTGTATGAATGACTGCAAGATTTGAAAATGTGGTGACTTAACTGTACTCTGATAAAGCCAAAACACAAGACATACTTTAGAAAAATAAAGAGTTCAAATGTGCAAGTATATATACATACACACAGATACACACATACATAATTACTGATTACAAAAATTCTCAAGTGACTACTTCATTCAAATACTTTTTTCTTTTTGTAGTCTGAAGTCATTGAAATATGCATTAGTGCAAATGCTAGGAAATGGAGCATGTGTATGTGTTCAAAATGGTGCTCATACATTGCATTAACCAAAAAATATAGGAGGGACTGTATTTTTAGTATAATGATAATGATAAAAGGTTAGGTCTTCTATTGTATTTCTTCTGAAGTATATAATTTGTTGCAAGTTATATTGTCTGTGAAAAGAATTCCTACTGCAACTCTAATGTGTTTTTTTAGTATCAAAAACATAAAAGCACAACAGAACACATCATGTGCAAACCATGGCATTAAACAGATTAGAAAACTAAATGTCATACTGTAGCTTGACCATGTTTTTTTGCAGTTAATTTACAGGAAAGACAGAAGAGCTCTGCAGGAAACACTTTCTCCAAATATACACCCTGCAGCTAAAATACTTCATATACCGTCCTGTTCTTACAGGGGGAAAAAATACAAAAATATCTCCCCCATTTTTCCTGCCCTCCCCCCAAAAAAGTTGACTGAAGTGATAAATGTAAAGCTGATGCAGACTTTTAAGATGACTGAATGAATTCCATGTGAGATCGTGTATTGCAAGCATTAAAAAAGAAAAAAAAAAATCACAGCAATTTTAGCTATAAAATACATTTATAATATACTATTCAGCTGTTTGCATTGCAAATGTATTGAAATATTTGTAATGTTCTGAATACCTCAATTATTAGTAAACTTTCTACTGAATTGCTTTTAATCGTATTTTATTCCACGCCCTTCTGTGACACTGGGTTTCTGCAGACATCCTTGAGAAATAGACGGCTCTACATTCTGTTCTAGCCACAAAGAAACTGTGATTGTTTTATTCACTAACAAACTGGAATTTAAAGTATTTTTTGCTACCAGACTTGGAGAAATTAAATGAGACTCTGTACACTCTTGAAGAGACTTCAGTAAAAGGCCATCAGTCTTCTTAATTAAAGCTTTTCATGTAAGCTCTGCCTGAAATCACATTAGCTGCCTTTTCAAGTTCTCACCTGATTCTAATTAAGCTCCCTGGAACATTAACCTGGCTTTTTCCTTTTGATTCATCTCATTAAGAAAAAAAAAGGTAATGACTCAATATTTATGGTGGCCCTCTACTGGAGTTGGTGAAATCCTTGGACTGGGACCTTAAGGTAATTTTTCCTTGGAAATTAAGAGATCAACAGGTTTAAGGAATTCCCTGATTAAAAGGAATAGTACTCTACAGTAATTGTTTAATCACAGTGCCCACTCCATTTTACTTTCTGACAACTAGCCATGTCAACAATTCAAATGTCTCTTTCAACAGACCTGGTTGAGCCAATTACCAAGAAGCACCCTATTTAATTAAGACTTCCTGCAGAAGATCTATGTTCCCAGTCCAAAACCACATAATCTCACCTGTGAATACAAACAAACTTCAAAGTAAAGAGAGCAATGTCATTCAGGTCCCAACTCATTATTTGTTAGTAGGGAAAAAAAATGATATTCATCTTGTACTTTCAGTTAGGGAAAGTATTTGGCGCTTTATTTGTTTCCCTACTTCCTTATTCAGACTTTTTTCATGCTAAACTGTATTATACTATGGAAATGAGATACAATCATTTATTTTACTTCCATGAGTGACTGGTGATTTTTTTTTTTATATTCTTCCATAAAAATTCTACTTACTTTAGACACTTTTTGAACAATAACCATTTAGCCAACCAAATGACAAAGCATAATTGCTTCCAGCTGTTAGAAGAAATAAAATTTAGTCAATCTGAAGAAAAAAAAAAAACGGAAAACAAATTTGGACCTTGTCAAAACATAGTAATTTTCAAAGCTGAGTGAAAACTACTCTCCTTTTGTTTAATAGACTAAAATAGCAGAAAAAAGTAAATAAGTTAGGGCGAACTGAACTAAATCTTACTTTTTCTGTCAGTAAATTTGTTTCAGGTCTAATGAATGTGGTATTGGATTCCAAAAGGAAAAAAAAAAATTTAAAGGGATATTGTAGTATTTTTTCAACTGTATAGAATATTTACTATGGTACACGCAAATATATACCACCCATGTGAAAGTTGTGTTTTTGAGTCACAGAAAGAGCAGGCTAGAGGCAAACATTTTCATCTTGTTCACAGTTCTAAGGAAGCTGTCCTAACTACCAGGCAATGAACCACTGTTTAACTTCTACAAATGAAAGGAATGCCTAGTTAGATGTATGTTATAGCATAATTCACATTCATATGTAGTAAAACCCTCCACTCCCAATTTCTTCTTAGTTAATATAAAGAAAGAATATGTTTTTAAAAATTTTGTGCTGATGCACTTGCAATACACGGCTGGTCTAGTATCAAAATAGTGTCTAGATAGCAATGATGGAACTTCCCTTTCAGTAGGAATCTCATTAGAGACACTTTTCTGTCATCAATCTAAAGGTTTAGCACTATTTGAACAGATTTTTTCTTAAATCTCTTTAAGTGCTACGTACAGATAAGACATGCTGAGTTTGTTTTACTAGTGAGTGAATAAACAATCTAGGTTTTTCCACTGAAAAAGATTTAACAGATAAACCACCACTCCAGACTAATCTATATGGCTAGAAGTACCAGGGATATAGATGCCAGAGTTTTTAGAACATCGTTAATGAACATCTCGGTTTATACCAGTTATTTAAGAACCTAATAAGAGCTCCTGATTGTGAAGAAACAGGTAATTTTTCACTTCTTGTGTTCAAATAATCATATTCTACTGCTGCAGAAAGCATTCTAAAGAAGACAATATTTGCCAGAGAAGAAAACCTACTTTTGTAGCAGGTAATTTTACCAGAATAGCAATAGCAAAGAAAGTCTCTCTGAGACCCAAGACTTATGGCACAGATGACAGTAGTGAATATAAT
Source organism: Bambusicola thoracicus (assembly GCA_002909625.1). Lineage (NCBI taxonomy): Eukaryota > Metazoa > Chordata > Aves > Galliformes > Phasianidae > Bambusicola > Bambusicola thoracicus. Next base: position 25,440 of record PPHD01004389.1, on the reverse strand, counting down.
CTTGGTTAAACATATACTATAATGAACAAACTTAAAACATTATTACTCATCTGTATACACTACCACAGTTTGAGACTAAACTTTTGTCTGGTCTGAGCGACTTCTGTGGCATGATACGCTCCAAGCAGCATTCCTCTTTTCTTGGTTTTCTTGATCTCTTTTGTATTTAATTATATTTCAGTTCTTTTTCACTGAACACGTTTTTTCAGTGTAAAGTGCTGAACAAGTTTAAAACACATTAGGAGATAAGTGAAAATTATTTGTTACCTGTGATAAAATTTTCTCTCCTAGGGAGAAAGTATGATAAACATTTTTGTATTAAAGAGATAGTTAAGTGCAGCTTCTGCTATTTAAAACGTTTTGTTCTATTCATGAACTATAAAGTGAAAAATGATGATGGTGGTACTCAGAAAAGAAGAAAAAATTGGCTTTTCTTAAATACTGTGAATTCTATTGGAAAGTGTAGTATAGCATGTTAGCTACTGTACCTGAACACAAATAATCACGAGTTGACAAACATATGTATCTATAGTTATATTTAATTCCTAAAACACTTGTGTATAATTCCTCTATTATTTCCAAATATAATCTCCCTAGGGACACTGAAGAATACTTTCAACTTAGTATATGATCTTGTATGATTTATGGGATCTACTATTTCTTTCATGTTCATAAACAGAAAACTCAGAATTTTAATGATGAAATCTGCAATTCCAAACACAATTTTAAAAGCTCATCTTTTGTTTACAAAATTGCTTGTTTATAACAGATAATACAGACATTAAAATTGTATATACGTATGTATTTCATGTGTTTCTTAAACTATATACATGTTTGTGTCTGAAGATATATATATGCACAAAGGGAAGCCCTTAGGTAGAAGTCCAGCAACAAAACTGCTATGATCCCTTGCTGGAAGCAGCTGTTTATTCATTTGTTCTATGAAAACTATGTATTTAATGTGGCTATCTCTGCAAACCACAGTACTTACAGTACTTCTGGGATAAGAGATTTTCTTACAAAAATAAATACAAAGTGATATGTGTAATTGTTGAAACATGTTCAAGGCAAGATTTGATATTCTTCTCTGAGGAGTGGCTTATGGCTGATGTAGTCTACTCTGCCTCAGTGCAGCACAGCAAGGCAGTTTCTTCCAATTAGGACCAGGCAGGATGCCAGTGGGAAAGAGAAAATGCTATGAAGACTTTACTCGTCGCAAAAATCTTACCACAATTCATCAGGTTGAGGGCTTTTTCAGTCTGCTGTGTATTTCAAAAGCTACAAGCATGAAACTTAGGGAAGCAGGGGAATCCTCCACGTCTGCATGAAATCAGAGGTTCCCTGTCTCATAAATAGATGCTTGCAGACCGCAGGATTTACCCTCTGTTATTTCCTACACTAAAGGACTCTGATTTGTAACGCCTCATTGTTTAGTATACATTTATATAATCTGTATACTATCTAAAGCAGGTTTCAGCTGACAATTTAATTAAAGCAAGTGGGCAGAAGTGAGAGAGAAATCTGATTAACTCACTAAGGTTCCAGTCTGAGCAATTATCAGCCAACAACATTAAATTGCGATATTGCAGCTAGTATTCTGGAATCTCTAATTTAAGGGAATCCCTGTAGCTGCATATGAAACTACAGCATTTGCTCTTGACTTAAAATACCCATTAGTTAATGCCTATAAAAGAAGAAAGGAAGAGCATTATGTAAATACTAAGCACCATTTTATTTGAATATAAGTGTTTTTTAAGAATGTTCATGATTACCATACTGAACACTGAGAGGGCTATCAGCATGTCTTCTCTTACAGGAAATAGATCTTGTCTGGTAAACCAAAGTACAGTGCGCAATACCAGTTGGAATATTTTCATGTTGAATGCACTGGGAAAGATTGTTTTAATTTTTGTCATATGGAAAACAATGGTTTGTTTTAACAACTTCAATATGAACTATATCATCTTTTGTGTGAAACAAATTTCCAAATCCCTCTCTATAGCATAAAATGTAGGTGCAGTGCAAGTAATCTGATTTTGACCACTCATGCCAGTCTTATATTCCCTATTTCTCTCATAAACCTCTTTCAAAGGAAAATTCATTGTTCATGTGGAACAGATGTCAGCCACGCTAAACAACCTTCATTTCCAAAACTTACAACACACCTGTGTAATATTGCAAAGATAAACAGAAGTACTAAACTAACATAATCAATTTTGTGGCAATAATAGCTGCTTTCTTCCTGGCAATTTTACAAACAGTTGAGATGACTGTTTTTTTTTGTTGTTGTTTGTTTGTTTGTTTTGTTTTTTGTTTGTTTGTTTGCTTGTTTTTATACTATTAGAATACTTTCAAGATGTCTGTCACATGTTAAGCTTTGATCTGTCTTCTCTTTCCCTCTACTTTGTCCTTTGCACTCAGTTTGGTCTCTTGCCTGAACCATTCCTTGCCTGCAGTCATCCTATTCAGTGCATCTTTCAAGTCACTGCAATTCATTCAAAACCCAAAAGGAATGTATATCTCAAGATTTCCTTTGAGAAGGAATCTAAGCCTGCAGTGCTGTTGTATATATAACGTGCTGTCCTACTCTGGTAACCCAGCATTTCTTTACATCTTCAGTTCCACATCCATGGTGCCAAGAGTTGATCCAACCTGTTCAATTGTCTATGAAACAGTAATTTTTCTCACGATGCTTTTTATGATAAAGAAGTATAAAGTGCTCACTAATATACAGGGTACAAACTTGAAATTTCAATGCTCTAACCCCGCTCCAAAGAGAAGTCTAAAAAAATAGGTGGGGGAAAAAGAAGGGACATGCCTGAAAGACTGCAGAAGTCATGAATGAAGGCCACAGAACTTCTCATTTCCTTGAGAAACTGTTTTTTTATTTTGCCACTGCATTCAGTTCAGCTCTTTTCAAATCTGGGGATCGTGTCAGTTTCAAAAACTATTGCTTGAGGAATTAAATCACCACTTCCAAGGTAAAAATTTTGAAAAACTTTCTAACACTTTTTTTTCAAGCGTAGTGAAGCTTTAAAATCCATGTTAGTAATTGTAAACATTTCTCTATCCAGCTCTGATCACTGACATAAAATTTTAATTCCATAAAATGTATGCGCATTAGAATGCAAAATGATATCAAAAGAATACTATTCATTCTGCCCTTTTTAGTCAAGTCCTACTTTTTCTTACCTTTTATCTTTATTTGCTTGGACTCCTACTTTAAAGTTCTAGGTTCGTTTTGCATTACTTCAGTTACAAGTTACCAAAATAAAATCATTGTCTTTTACCATTCTGAATACCAAACCTGGAAGTTTACTGTAATTTCTGTTACATTGAGTGAGTTTATGAACACTGAAATTTTTCAGGCTCTTCCAGGTAGTAGTGGGAAGACCAATTAAATGACTACACACACACACACACACACACACTTCTTAGATAAAATCTTTAAACCCATTGAATTGAAAATAACTCAGGATCATGTCACTCCATACACAGTTTGCTTGTTAGTGGTTTCTACATGCTTATAATTATGGAAAATCATTTATTTTGGGCTATAATTTCTTTTCTGCACTCACAGAAGTACACTAAGGTACTTTCTATTTAAAGTGGAAGGACAGAGGAAATAGAAGAATAACAATTTGATATCTGGAGGCTTCATGCAGCCTGGTATACACAACGGAGACTTAGATGGAGAAGAACAAACTAAAAAATAATCAAAAGTAAAGAGATGCATATGTAAGATATGACACATCACTTTGGAGGAGAAAGAACACAGAATGAATCTGCAAGTTTGAAAAACAATTACAGTACAGGTAGCAATGAAACGTAGACTGCAGTCCATGATAAAATTAAACAGGAAATTTTTAAATACAATGCATTAAAAATAAAAGGTCAAGGAATAAGAATGAAAAGTGTTGTAAAGGATGTCTTCCTGACATAGGTAATCTTGTAAAAGAGACACATTAAAATAAGAATAAAGAAAAACCAAACAGCAAAAATAAAGAACTAAGAAACTGGAGTATTACAAAGATCAAATATGAGAAAACAAGCATAGCCACCCGAACAGAGCTTAAAACTATTTTAACATGGAAGGAAATAGAATAAATTTGATTATATACTGCAACACTTATTAAAAATAAAATAATAAAAAATCAACAGCAACATTAATATACCTTTAAGATTTAAGCTGTGGGTCACTTTAAATTCCACACAATAAATATTAAAAATAGTTCTGGAAGAAAAACAGTAGCTGTCTCCAGTAAAGTACTGTCCGCATATGTTCATCTAACCTTATTTTTAAGTATGAAGATTAATGAATACTGAACAGAAGTACTGAAGGGATAAAATTCTCTACTAAATTGTATCAATTGAAATGCAAGATATGACTGGGGTTAAATCTAGCTTTTCTGTTGCTGCTCATGACTTAATAAGAATCTGAGAGTCAATCCTCTACCCACAGCTATGCCTAACTTCTACAAGAGATACTCTTGTCACATTGTTTGATAAGATACGTATGTCACATTGATAAAGAATAAGAATCAAATACATCTTATAAATATTCAAGGCAAGTAACAGTCCTAAAATGCCTCTGAGAAAGTAAAGCCTTTGAAGCCAGTTTATTAATAAGCAAATGCATCTCTTGCTCACTTAAGGTTTCAGTCTTTAGTTTCCACAAACAGGGAAGCAATTTTTGAGGAGAAACTCTTCTCAAGAATTCTAAACAAACTTTGAATTAAAGTAGAACAAGAAATCAAATGAATAAGATGAGACACTGAAAATCAGATCATGACTATGCAGTACTTTTGTTCTTCTGCACTAAAACCGTAAAAATATTCACCAGATGGAGTGCTGTATAAAAGTAAATGCAATGTTACTCCACCTACACTGATGATTTTCTGCATTCGTTGACTTATTTCCATGTCATCTTATCAGACTAAAGGAAAAAGAGTCATAGAGGATATTCAGAGGCCAATGAATATAAAGAAGCCTTGATGATTGCAGTAGGACTTATCGTAATTTTGAAAGGAAAACTGTCTTATCTGACAATTTTCATAGTGATGTCTTATTACTGATTTCTAAAGCAAGAAAAATATGGAAAAAGTTCTTATAGTCAATGATCATATAATTCTTACAACAATATTTTGGTGGTGGTGAAGAGATCCTCTCACACTGAAGACATTGAGATATAATAGAATATAATGTATATTAAAGACAGTAACTTAATTACTAGAATATTAATTTTATTCATTTTATTTTTTTCCCCCAGTTTCCTCCCCTGTCCCACTGGGGAGGGGGGAATGAGCAAACAACTGTGTGGCACTCAGCCACTTTCTGGGATAAACTATAACACGTTGGTATTTATTTTGCAGAACATGTTTTCATCTTTATGTGCATGCACACATTTCTGTCATGTGACAGATTGGAAGCTATAATTCATTATTGTCTTGGAGACAAAATATTATGCCATGAGCAAGCTTAAAAGAACAAAGTACAATGTGCACGTATAAATGTGTAATAATACATTTGGTAACTTCAGCAAGAAAATAGGTATCGTTTGGGAGCATAATACATTCAACAGCTCTTGAAAGTGAACATCAGAATACTTTGATTGCAGGTTAAACCCACAGAAAACAGCTCACAGGTAGAAAAATCTTTCATGAAGATTTCCATTTTCACTTCAGCTGCATTCATAAGACCCCATCCAAGACCCAGCTATTTTCTACTAGTTTTAAAGCAAGCATTATGATACTTTTCTTACTTCTTAACTAACAATGCAGTTCATCACTTTTGCCACCTGAAAAATTCATCCTTTAGGAGCAAGAGAGATGAGGAAGAACAAGAATTGTGTCTGCGTGAGCACATGAAGACCAGTCACCAGTGGTGACTCCTAATACACATTGATTCTAAGATAAACAGCTTTTCTCCTCATTTTTGGTACAGTACACTGGAGAGTAACAATGATTCTTTCGAGTCCATAAATGGACAACCCTGCTACTTGGAATCTGTTTTATCATGTCAACAACGTTTTTCAGTTTGTGGAAGATAACTCAGAAATGTGAACCATTCTATCTTTCCGCTAAGTTGACCTTTCCTCCATTTTTATCTGGAATGGGCAGTAAAGGACTTAGAAAACTGCAACTCAGGAAGTTTACAGAACTGTAATAAAAGATGAATATTTTGTATTGATTTATATAACTTCTCAACATAAATTCAGTCTCCATAAATTCAATCTCCATAAATCCATAATTTCTTCTAGCTTTGTAGGAATGCCAATCAACTGTTATGATTTTTTTTTTTTAACTTGAAATCTTCAAGTATTTTCATTAAAATCCACAAATCAAACATATTATTTTTATCTAAAAACCAATTATTTTATAGTAAATACTGCTTTTCTAAATTTTGCTAGAACATTTCTCACATCCCTGTTTCAATCGGGCAGCAGACAGGTAATGAGAAAATAGTATCATGTTACCAACTTTAATTAGCACTGGGCACACTGATTAAATATTGATCTACACTAGGAAATTAGACCAAGCAGTACCAAGGTGTTTGGTTAGAATATGGATAAGAATATAGAGATTGGGGCTGTCAGGAACCACACTACTTGCACACATTAAATACCATGGCAGGTGAATATTGGAGACAGAAGTAGCTCTGATACAGATCAAACAAGGACTGAAGTAAGTGTTGAGATTAAACAGAGCCTCAGTGCCCATGGTCAGAGGCTGGGTAGAGGCCCAACTTCCTGTGGATCAAGGCCATTAAAGTCTACTTATGCACATATATTAAATCCATCTTTAAAGAGTAAAACTGTGATAAAAGCAAATTGTTTTCTGTAACAGGTTTGGTTGAGGAAAGTGTCCTCTCTTCAAAGAGAAGTGTGCAAATAATGTTTTGGGGGACAGCTTAAATTTGCATTTGATTAGATATACTTACATGAATTAATATAGATTAATAAACTTTAAATCAAAAAGGAATTAGAAGAATCATTTACATGCTTATTCATTGTCTCTGGGATTCTAACTTACATAATTCTCCCCTTTTCACGGCATGTTTCTATAATGTCTTCTATAACTGCAATTAGATCAGTACCTACAGGAAATGTATGCGCTTACAAATTGATTGAATCCATTATTAATAGTGAGTGCCCTTTGAATTCTGTATTAGATAGCAAAGAGGCAGATGCAACACAAAATGTTATTAAAATTGAGAGTTATTGCAAAAGGGTAAAAAAAACCACCAACAAAAAAGATTAACAGACTTTAGATGCATTATCTCACTTGGATTAATACAAGAAATAACCATCAAATACAAGGAATTGTATTCACAAAAAAAAGATGCATAGCACTTGATAGTCTTAAAAGGCTTTCTTTCTATAGATTGCAGACAATTGAAAGTGTTACTAGATCCTTTAAAGATCTCACCTGAGAAGATGATCTTAGAAGTGCTCATCAAAATACAACTTTTCACCTTTCCACTTCCTGTTTCACAGGTTTGAAGGGCTTGCCTGTCTGGCATGAAAGATTCTATTATTATTCTGATGTTGTATGATACAACTAATAGTTATTGGAAATCACTGACCAAACACTCCACAGAAGAACTCACCACATTGCCTGACCCCTGCTTGATCACTGAACTACCTAATATCAGCACTCTAAATTTTTTGTTTCTAGGCAGAACTATGGACTGAAATCCATTCCACTCACTCAAACTATAACGTTATTTTTATTTTACCGATGAACTTGAGCAGTGTCCTTTTCTTTTTTAATAATAGTTCTTAAATTTTACGTCTCATCCCTGGAGGTGTTCAAAATGAGTTTGCATGTAGTGGTTGGCGCCTCTGCCCAAGGCAGGGGGATTGAAACTAAATGGTCTTGAAGGTTCTTTCTAACCCAAGCCATTCTAAGATTCTATGATTTTTAACTATATGAAAGGAAACAGGTTTGGCTAACAATTATAATGGACCTTAAAATAACCAATATTTCACAGATCATACCTCCTAAATCAATCTCTCCTCCTGTGAATGGCAGAACATAATTCAATTTTTCTGAAGCAGTAAGCTTCAAAAGAATGAATGGGACGTGCACAGACCAATGGGCAGCTAAAGCAGTTGCTAAAAGTATGCCTAAGCACAGCAAAAATATGGTCAGTACATAGGTCAATGTATTGTGCTTGATGTTTTAGACTAACAAAGAAAACAGTGAAGTACAGAAACACTTCATATTCTCTCTCTCCTACGTTGTCCAGCACAGCTATTTATGTGTATCAGGTTGACTGGAAGACCTAAGATTCTCCTTTGCTTCTCATTGTCTACAGCCTTGATTAGGAAACATGTATTTTCAGCAGGCAGGCTGAACAGCCAGTGCTTACAATGAGAAGAGTTTTCTTGATCAGAAATACTTGTGCCCATTCTGCAGTAAAAGTCTACAGTAGATAACAAGCATGAAACAAATTGCAAATTTATATGGTTCCAACTTCTTTTTCTCTCTATATAAATTGATCAGGACCTCTAACTTCTTCATTTTTTGCATTTCTATTTCTTTATCCTGCCACTCACTCCTATCTCCTAATTAATGTGAGATACCTTCTAGAAATAATAGCTTCATATTCAGCGTAGGAGTAGTGGCTCTCCCACCACTATCCCTATGACAATGATAGACTTAGTGAATTAAGCCTACAAAGAAGGTCATAAAATAGATTGTGTATGTAACTAGCACAGCCTGAAGTCAAAAACTTTTTGTTATCTATAGTCTGGGAGCTGTACGTGTCACAGCAATGACTGTTAAGTGAAGGATTTTTGCATAATTGCCCTCTGCTCACTGTGAAGAGTCTGCAGAAGACATACAGCTAATGGATTAGGTTCCTAATCAAAAGATGGGAATTCAAGAAGGCCTGTAGAAGCTATCAAGGATCACTGCATCATAACAGGAATAAAATGCATTTGTTCTTTTTTTTTTTCCTGATACATTAAGAAGCTAGGAAACAAAGTAGTTAGCAAAGGTAATTACGGTGGTTTTTGCTGTTGGTGGTTTTTGTTTTTAATTCTGGTTCATTTTGACTTTGTTTGTTACTTTTAAAATTTCGTCAGTCTATTATCTCTGAATTCAGTGGAGTTTAACTAAAGATGTGGCCCTCAGTTTTACTTGACTGAAGAAACTGTGTAAAGTCTTTGTTCCATGCTATACGTAGTCTAACCCTTAGGTGAAGACCTGATTTTAAACAAGATCTTACAAAGCACCATGTTATAAGCTCTTTACCTTGCATATATACGTGTAAATTTCTGAACTAACAAACTTTCTGTACTTCTGATGAACTGAATCCTGACTCTGAAGGTTGCTTTTTAAATCGTTATATAAGATCATTGTAAACTGTATGTATAAACAGTTCAGAGCTTCCTAATTCTGCTGTTGCTCAGAATAACAGGAAGCCTAGTAAACCAGTTAGATCTCGTTACATGTAAGAAATTCTCCCACAGGTATTTTTTCATAAAATGATTCCTTGAACTATTCCTCTCCCAATATTATTCTGTTATAATACAAGGTCTATTTCTTACTTATTTTGCTTTAAAGACAATCACTGTACTGAAGTCTGAATTTGCCTAAAGTTTGTTTGTCAAACAAAATGGCAGTATGCCAACTTGCATATTTAACACAATCAGAGGCGTCTGTGATAGGGTATGCAAAATGAAGCCAACAATAGCTAAAAAGTGGCTGTACCATCAGTACTACTGTGTATGTGAAGATGTGCTGTTTCATACTACGTGTAGACACAGCATTGCTCATCTAGCCCACGGACATGTTGTTTCAAATAGTTGGGTTAACTAGCATGCTACAGTTTGGTTAACGTAGATTACTAAGTCACAGTAATCTAAAAAATACCCTAATTCTTAACCACTTAAAAATGACACTTGTTTAGATGGAGTTGTGATGATTTAATGGCTTGACCAGTACAACAAATAGTTAAGCAGCATCTCTGGGAAAGGGAAACAAAACACAGACCAAATCTCCACGTCCTTGCAGTCTGCAAAAAGTTTTTATAACACATAATAAAAGATGAAACTGAGAAGTCAATTAATTCATCAATCAAACACTGGCATGATAGCATTCACATTATCCTAAATCAGCCCTATTTTCTCTGTGCACTATTATGTTATTATTACAAAACTGTATTCTTTTTTCTTTTCCACAGGACCCACATCTTATTCAATAAATTCCAAGTTATTCATAGGGCTTGTAATTCACATAATGGTCTCTAGTATACAGGTTAATGACAGAACTGTGCTGAGCACAACAGTATTAATTTCCTTGAGACCATTTCCTTCTGACGAAGTTATAGCTCAGTATTTCTAAAGCTTTATTAACTGCTGCTTCACAGCTACCAGCAGTGGTATATTATAGAATTATCTCTCTTTAATGCTGAACACTGTATTACAATGACAGAAAAGCTAAATTTGCCAGAAGTTTTCAATAATTTTAATTGCCAACTTAAATATTCAGAATATGAGGTGCTCAAAGCACTTACCTTTTTTTATAGCTATAAGTATATTCAAAGAACAGTTTCCATGATTTCAGTTGCAGCTGTAAGCATTAAACCGGACTTCAGAAAATCCAGCTATTAGAAAAAAAAATGGGCAAATATTTAGTTCTACTGAAAACTTTTATTTAAAGGTCTTGTTTAATTTATTTTCTGAGCATTTGTAGCATAAAGCAAAAGTTCTGTGCCAGTGTATTGGGTGCCTGTGGTAAGGTTTTGGTAGCAAGGAAGCTTCAGGCTTGGCCTGTGCTGAACACTGGGGCACTGCCATCTCTGCAATGGACCCATCCCAGGACACAGTTCAGCTCTCTGGGAAAAAGCGAAACCACTGCACAGTAGTGAGGAGTGGGGAAAACAGAATGTAAGGAACAACTCAGTGAACACCGGGGTCAGAGGAGTGGGAGGAGATGCTTCAGGCATGGCAGCAGATAGTGCCCTGCAGCCTGCACTGTTATAAATTATCATCATTCCTCACCATCCTGGGGTGCTCGGACAGGAGGATGTAGGAAAAAGTATGAAGCTGAACCAGAGAAAAAGGGTGGGAAGAAGATGTTTTCTTTCTCACAGTCCAGATCTACTTTAATTGGCAAAAATTAAACTTATTTTCTCCAAGTTGAATAGGCTGAGCCTTGTATTTGTTTTGACATCTTATTTTCTCCTCCAGTCCTTCTGAGGAGGGGTAGCTGGGTGTCTAGCAGCGGTCAAACCACTGCAGCCAGAAACAGGGATTTAAACCAACAATCAAGGCAACCCTCAATTACTTTAATAGTGAAAACAAACCTCATTCTTCTCCTGCACTCTTCCATTTAGTTCTCTACAAATATGATGGTACTCGGTCTACAACATAGCAGTTCATTCACTACACAGAGCTGTCCAGTCTTTGTTATGAAGTGGGCTGTTATTCAATAAATGTCACCACCTGCAAGAAAATTAACATAAATACATAATTATTCATTCCCTAGCTACTGAATCCTAAGTCACGGTCCTTCTAACTCTTCTTTGTCCCCTCTGAGCCCTGTGAGTACTAAAGAAACAGTTCCACTATGGTAAGCATATCACTGACCATTTGAATACCATGAGATCAATTCCTATGAAAGTCCTCCTGTATCAGCTTCTGGAGCACAAAGCTAAAAAAAACTAAGCTAGAAAGCTTCAGTGTATATGACTCTGTTGGCAAAGGATCTGGTCCTGAAAGCGTCAAGCAAAGCGAACTTTAAGAGGCGCCACTAATTCCATTGCTGCACAATTCAATGCACTCAAGAAAAAAACAAGTGGATTTTATGCCTTTAGCAGTGACACCACAAGAAACACAATCTTTATTTTTATTAGCCCAGTAAATGACAGATATAGACTATATGGAGCTATAAGGAACAGCGAACTTGGGCAGAATGCCTTTTCTGAGTGATGCTGTTCTCTTAGGAGTGCTTTGATTGCAAATAAAGAAAGACGACCACACACCACAGGAGCTGCTGTCTAGTAAAAATAACCAATGTAACAAAGCCATCCTTAAAAGCAGATTAGCCTTTGTAACTCAGGCCCCACCCTGTCATACAAGATAATGCCTCTTTGAAGGTTATGTTCTTTGCTAACTGCTATGACGCAGTATAGGCAAAAACTAGTGAGCTCACAGTAATAGAATCTTTTGTTGAAAATAGTACTTTGATCTTTTCCCACTCCTGCTTTAAATTAATGATAACTTTTTCTCTCAAATAAAGAATTTGAAATTGCAGAGAGGTATTTAAGAATAGACAAGTTTGTGCTAAGCATGTTTTTATTCAGTATAAAAAAATGCAGAAAAGCATCAAAAAATTTATAGATACCCACCAACAATAATGCTTTCACAGCTACCTTACAAGCTTTCTCATCTTCTTCTGTGAATCACAAGTGAGTAAAGTCATATTTTATAACTCAATTGTGGAAAACGAATGAGAATGAAAAAACGGTTTAACTGAAAGAAAAGAATATATATATACGTATATATATAGGAGTACCCTGTTGTGTGTAGACACTGTGTCTATTTCTCCTTTGTAAACAGAGACAAAATTCATCTCCTGGTGCTTGCTTTATATGTCTGTTGTTCCTGAATAAAGGATTAAAAATCCAGGCAGTGAACTAATTAAACTGTCTCAGAAAAAAATAGTCATAAAAAAGTAAAATGCTTTTTTGATATTTATGTTTGTGTTATACATTCTGAACATGCTCTTGGTGTATGTGCCAGTTATCAAGTGTAATCCTGAGAGGGTAGACTGGTAAATTTGCACTTGTTTCAAAGGTGACTTCATCACTGCTATCTGAAAGACGCTCTGCCCCTCAGTAACAAATGATTACAGCTAAATGAATCCCAGAGGTTTGCCACTAATGCAGAACAAAGGCATAAGAATGAGAGCTGTGGTTCAAGATCTATTTTTTATACTAGCATAATTTTTTGCTTCACTGATCTATCACTAAACAACAGCTGCTGGGGTAGAGACTTAGTGCACTGCAGGAATGTTACCAAATCCTTTAGTGACTGGTCACATGTGTTTGCCTCAGGCCTTCAAAAAAGTCAGATTTTTTGAAGAAGGGCTGGCAGGTCCATGTCACCTATTTTCTGTAAAGGATTTGAATGGAATGACAGCCTGCAGTAAGTCTGAATTTCTAATAGACTTATGTTGTGATTTAAGCATATAAAGCTAACCTCTGTTGAAAGAGTAAGTGACGGGAGGATGAGGGAGAAAAAGAAAAATAAGTAAAACTGTATATACATGCACATATATATCTTAGAAATCCAACTTTTGCTGTACCTGTACCTTTGACGATGTTTTAATTTATTGTTTATTAATTCTTAATTACCACAATTCTTAGTTCTAATTTCCCACAACTGAAATAGCCTTCATATCATTTTCTGGTAAAAGCTGTCTGGACACAGTCCTAGGCAAGCAGCTGTATGCGTACCTGCTTCTGCTGGGTGTTCAGACTAGATGACCTCCAAAGACCCCTTCCAACATCAGCCGTTCCATGATTATTTGACCCTGGGAAGACCCAAGCAGTCACGGAAGCCACTTTAGTGTTGGCGGTGGCAGGTTACAACCATTGTCTGCTATGTTATAGCTACCTATCCCATAGGGAGCCCCTGCTACTTTCTGAAACAGTTTCAATCAAAGAGTGAAGTGCAAAATCATGATGTTATATGCTCGCATTTTTTATTTTGCATTTCTTACACCATACTTTGTCTCTGCACCAGGTGCCAGTATTGGTTGTCCACCTATGTCACCATAACTTTGGAGAAACAGGACGATGAAAGGGATTAACTCCTTGGTACTTCTGGATGATTCAGAAGGATATGAAGACAAAGATCTAAACAGAGCTAAAGAAACATCGAGAGCAGTCTGAATTTCATGTATTTCTTTGCATTCCACTTCTGAACAGACGACTAGAAAGTTCTACTATAAACTGCATAGAAAGTTACTTAAGCTTATTTTCATAAAGAGAAGCCTGGTGGATGATGACCATTCGAACAGGAGATACACATGGCTCAACTGTTCAGCTTCGCTGGGTAGAAGACACTGTCCCTATTTCATCTAGGGAGCAAAAATTACTCTTCCAAATCAACATCTAGTACAAGAACACTGAATGCTTAAAAACCTCAACAGAGAGATGACACATTACCTGTTTGGGAATGTCTGTAAATGAAGTGGTTTGGGAATGCTCTGGACTTAATTTGACAAACAGGAGATACTAAGAGTTCAAAAAAATCAAACACTATGCATTGGGACTACTCACACAAGAAAAGGGTTGAATATCATTTCCTCAATTACTTCTAAGTGTCAGAAAATGAACATCTTGATGCCCGTTCTAATGAAGAAAATAGGAGCTGAAAATCCTTCTATTTAGAAAGTGTTTCTGCACAGCTTTTCTATAAGAAATTCACATAGCTGTCACATCACAAAACTGACATGAAAAAACTATCTGCAGAAGATACAGAAACAAATTGCTGCAGCCTACAAAGATCTCCAGTAGAAGTAGCACTGCAGATTTGGCAACAGTTGCTATGGAGAATTGCAAGGAAACAAACCAGATTGAAACAACCAACCGAGGGAACACATAAATCTGACTGTATCTTACATGTGCTGATTCCTCCTCCTGGAGGATACAAACAGATTTGGAACCACATGAAAAACTGGGATAGGCAAAGTGATGAACTATCCCTGTGGAGAAAGGATGTCTGGCAGGCTGAGTGCTTCAATTTCCCTGTGTTCTAACAAATCCAGGCTGTGTTGCTGAGTGACAATGTGCACAGATGTGTGGCTACAAATATTAGCAGTGTACAAAGAATTGAGAAGTCCAATTTGAAAGCTCAAAATATTTTGATGGCAGAGTTCATCCTATCACATGGAATGTTCCCAATGTTTTCAGCAGCTCTTGACATATTATACGAAGTATATCTTAAAAATCACAATTTAGCATTGATCCTGCTCTGATGTACAAAAGCATATTGAAGCCAGAGTGCCATGTCTGTGCAACAGTAGCACTCAAAATACCATGTTTAAGATACAAAAAGGAGAAAAAGTTTGTGGGGATGCAATGAGTGATTTTTTTTTTCCTTTTTCTTTTAAAATCCCAAAGCAGAGGTTGTAAGACCTAGTTTATAACTGTACTTGCTTACTGCTCAGAAATAAAAGATACATGTAAAATGTAACTCAAATATGGCACTTATAAACATTTAACTTATAACCTCAGACCCAATAAATGAACTAAAATTGATATTTACAAACTTGGTTATTAATAACTCTACAACCCCAGCTTATCTAATTATCATATGAATGCTTCCTAGTCACTACAGAACATCTGCAAGCCGTATAAAAACCAGTGACTGTGTCTCTGCAGTCGTAAGCTGTTAAAGCTCTTATGACCAATCATTAAGCTATCTCTTTTGAAAGTGGAAAGGGAGTAAAAAAGGAAAATAGATGACAGGCTTTAAAGAAAACCTTTCCCTCTGGCTAGGTTACTCCATCTCTCAGACACTGATGCATCTTACTCTTCATGACTTAATGCTGACTATCAAAGAAAGTCCACGGGTCTTGTATAACTGCCTGTTTTTATTTCTTATTCACAGAAGTGTAGCACCATCAGAAGAAATTGAGGGACATGAGAATCACAGTACAGTAAGTAGGAAAAGCAAACTTTTTCTTCTTTCAACATTGTTATCACTTTGAAATCTTTTTTATTCATTTGAACTCCAGTAAGTTCCATATAGAATCACAAACAAGGAAGGCCAAAAAAGGTTTGAAGCAAAACTTGTTCAAGGCTTAAAAAACACACACACACACACAAAAAAACCCTAATAATAAGAGCTTTTTCAAACAGAGGCAGAAAGCCTGCCAGAGTTGGTAAATCTCACAGATGATCAGGAAATGAAAATAGAACAATTAATGTTAATACCACAACAGAAAAACTAAACAGTCTTTCCACTATGGAGGAGGTTAGGGAGATTTTTGACACAAGGGCTATTCTTCAAAAGTGATGAGTTCTCGATCCACTCCAATCTGACGTGTCAGTGAAGGAAACAATAGAAAAAAGGCAGATAAAATAAGTCATCGAAGATTAACCACACAAGAAACTACTCACCTGACAGCTCAAAAGGAATTAAATACAAACTTACTAAACTTCTAGGAGTGATGTTTCATCTATCAGCTAAATCACCTTCAATAGCTGAGCAGAAGGTGGTAAATGCAACTTCCATTTTCAAATAGCATCCAGGAATTACACAGCTTTATCGAGTTCCTTAAAAGACAGCATGGGCAGATACAGAAGGGTGATCCAGAACATTCCTTTCCAACTTTTTGAAAAGTACTCTTTCTAAAGGCTCTGCAGGAAACATGTGATAAATTATAAAGGAAAGTTCCTCTTAAGGACAATGACTGTTTGAAAGATGGAATAAAAAGGATGAGAAGAAAAACTTCTCTTAATAGGAAAGGTACCAATGGGATTAAAGAAGGATTTATGCTAAGACATATGTAGTTATCATAAAGGATACAGGAGAAGAACAGAATGATGAGGTAAAATGCTTAGGATAATCAGATAAAATCCTTATGCTGAAGAATATCACAATACTAAGTGGGAAACAAAATTAAGTAATGATAAATGCAAATGGAAAATATCACACATTATTCACTTTAGACTGATAGTATTCAAAACAGAACAGAATTGCTCAAAAAGGTAAACAGAGCATTAAAATTACAAAGATAAAAAGGAAAATACAGTGTCACTACACAAACTAGTCATGAATCAACATTTCTGTCACTTCTATATTAAGGGGATAAATTTTCAGTTACATGTTCCCCCCAAAAAGGAATTCCAAGTCAGAAAAATATAGTTATCAAAACAATTTCAGGATGGTTACCAACTTTCTTTTCGATACAAACTCATTAGCTTCCTTGGAGCTGAAATGTATGCGTTTGCAAGTCCAAGGAACCAAATACCATCCTGGATGTGAATGCTTACTACAAAGTTATTTGAACTGGCATTAGTAAATGGTACACATGGTGTAGGGAAAAATCCATGAAGTTTTTCTACTGGTTTCTTTAAGACCAGTGTTCTCACTTTTTTTTTCCCCCATTATCTTTCATTACTCCAGAAGGGGACTAGTATTTAGCAAACTTGTTTATTAACTTCTACATCATTTTGAGTCGTTCTCTATAAAGTGTATTAGTAATATGTCGTCTTCAATTTATATGTTTTTGCTGAAGTTTGCTTCCTTTTTCCTATACCTAGACTTTATACAGAGAAATGTTAAAGACATTTCTTCAAATTATAGTTCTGTAGCTCTTTTGATTGCCCGCCGGGTTTCAGTACAATCACCAGCAGCTGAGCATGAAATCATGCTGCTGAGTAAAATATGGCGGCTTCCTCATAAAAGAAGTCTTGATTACATTTCTTTTACATATTTATTTATATGTTAGAGAGAAGATGAGGAGCAGAATGCCAATCAGTGAGCTGCACTCAGATTGGCAGGTGATATCCCCTTGCCATTGAGCAACACCTGTGCCTACACAATGTTTACAGCAAATCAAGCCTTCGATGAAAATTAATTACTCAACCTAAAGCTTGGAAAGGCCAAGTGACACTGATTGGGAAATCAGGGCAATAGCTGCAGTGCTACCTGCTCCCTTCTCTGAAGGCACATTGCTTTCTCATTACTTGTTCAGTTTTAGGAGTATTAACTGTATTACACAGTGAGACTCAGCTGCAAAGGTTCCAACTAATTCTAAATGCATCTGCCCAAGTTGTCCTTGTTTTAGGCTGATACTAATAAAATAAGCCTTCCTGAAAATCTTTTTATGGCTCAAAATTAGTCTGTAACACCAGTTTAGGGAGTTGTTTTGATACTTGAGTGAAACTTGTCAATCAGTGTGTAACAAAGTTTTATTATGACTCACTGAAATCCTATGGGTCCCATTTAACATGGAGAAGAGCTGGAGATAAAGTCCTTTAAAGAGACTAAGTGATGTACCAGAGGAAGAACAATAAGAAAATTCAGAATGCACTTCACTTTTATAAAGAACAACTTAAAAATGTATATTTCCCTCAGATTTGTAAACTCTTATAAAATATCAGCTTGAAGCCAAGACAATTGTCAACTAGTTCGAACATGGCAAGCAAAACTCCACACCTCTATGTAGAACACTAGTACTTTCAATAGAAACTTTGTAATACGTCACATTAGCATTTTAGAGAAAACCTGCTTTTTAAATACACCCTTCCTTTCTTCATTCTTTGCTGGATTAAAGCAGTTATACTTAAGAATACAGTAAAAGAAGAAAGAAAAAGGTTAAAAAAGAAAGTTACTAACAGATAAATATCCTATGTTCTGCATGGCAAGGCGCGATGGCCTTACAAGTTAGAGAAACTTCCTAGATAAGTATTTTATCTCATTTTTATTTTGATTCACTTTTCTTCCCATAGAATTTGACTTCAACATTTCAGGTTTGATTTTTTTTTTCTCCAGGGAAAATCTTTTAACTTTTTATGACATAATGTACAAACAGTGCTATATCAACACAGCCAGCATATCTTAAATATAACTTCCTAACTGAAAAACGGGAATATGCAATATCTCATCTCTACTGCTTTCAAATACTTTCAAGTAACAGAAAAAAAAAATCCTACAGAATTCTAGTGCTATAAAGCAACGGAAAGCACATCAACGATAGCGGGGTGGCAAAGTCCTGGGCTGCAGCAAGTGATGGTAAGCCCAAACACAACAGCCGCAGACGCAGAAACAAAGGAAAAAATCTGCATACCCTTGGAAGGCCCCAGGTAAGCAGGAATCTCCAGCAACACAGTCTCACCTCCATTGCCAACCCTTAAACGTGGTCTGGGAAGGGGTGCATCCTGGCTCCACCCCTTCTGGTCACTCAGGTGCATTGCAAGCACTGAGCTCCCCTGGATTGGCCTCGCCTTCCCATCAGGTGCTCAATCACCAGTTCAAGCTGTGACTTAGCATTTCTGCTACAGGGAGACAGGACTATTCTCTCTCTATGGACTGTAAGCAGCAAAAGCAGCTCAAGGTACTTTGAAGAAAAAAGGAAAAGTTCTCTTAATTACTACTGGGCCAACAATGCTAACTCATTCCACAAACCCTAAGATGTACTTGCTTTACAGGCCTAAAGGAATAAATGTTAAAAGGAAGGTTTCCACTGCTGTGTAATCTAATTCAATGGAGAAATACATACATATGAACTGTAAAGTGAGTGGAAGAACCAGAGACTGATGCAGACAAGTTAAATGTAGGAATTCCCAGAGCCTATGAGAGAGAGAAGAAAAAACGACACCTTAAAACTGCCTTGTATACGGCAAAATCCACATATCACAACTTCATGGTACAACTGTTAAATACTGTCTTTTCAAAGAATAGGGTTAAATGCTTTTAGACATTGATTTTTTGAAGCAAATCATATTAAACTAGGACAGCAATTCACTTCTTCCTCAAACTCAATACAAATTGGGTGACCTCAGCTGCCAGACATCTGAACATATATTCTTTATTTGAGAGGCACCTAATTTAGCTATGATCATATCACTCACTGAACACCACCATTTCAAATTACATTCAAAGTTCAGGAGCACTACTTGAGCACCTGAAAGATGATGTAAATTAAAAGCAAACATATAAGAATCATCATACAATCATCACACAAGAATATCAAAGAACATACAAGGAAACTGCAGATGTTTTACAATTGCAGACCTTTGGTGGATATGCAGTAAAAGGGTCTCAGAAGAGACTTTTTTCTTTCACTCCGGATACATATATATTTCTAAAGCATTATTTTTTCATATTCTTAATAAGTATACAGTAAAACAAGACTCTACAGATACTAGATCACACACTTTGTTGATGTTGATCTGACTGTAGACCTGACCTAGATCTGACCATATCTAAACCACTTCAGTGAAGATCCCTTTAAATCTAGTGAAATTCTTTGTAGAGTAAGGCTCTGTAGACCACACTCTTGTTAAGTAGAAATTTTGATCTCATTTAAAAATGATTTTTTTTTCTGAAGTTTAATGAAATATTGTTTTTAAAATAAATAATAGCAGTATGAGTGCGGTATTTTTGAACTCACATTTTTGAACTCACATTTTTGAACTCACTAGGATCATTGTAATATTTCTCTTTTAATGTTGTGATAATCCATTTCATGTTATACAATCAAATTTTTTCTAGAAATTTCCAATCCTTGCAAAGCTTCTTCTATAGAAAGGTTGGAGGGGGTGGAGGAAGTTCTAAATTATCAGAAAAGAACAGAATATAGAAATTCCATAACACATGCAGTTCAAACAAAATCTTGACAGCTGCTATTCACAGATATTGCTGACATAGTTTATATTATATTAAAATCTAGAATTACTGCATTTTCATCAGTTTCTCATTTCACAGCTGGCATTTCATGTTGTCAGCATCCTGTGATTTACGAGGCTGTATGTAGTACAAAAACGTTGTTTTAAATGGCCAATTTCCTAAGCATGTTTACTAATTGATATGCTGTGGAAAGTTAAAGTGTGAAAATACTGTATGTTCCAAAGGTCAGACTGCTCTGTGTGAGACAAAAGAGCAGAATATAACAGCTTCAGTTTCATTAAACTTTTACGAATGTCATTTGAAAACAAACATTTCCATGGAAAATTGAAAAGAATGTCTTAATTTGTGAGGCTGCTTTTGCAACATCAAAAAATGTAATGCAAAATACATTAAAAAAATTGTATTGATACTCATTTTTATATGATTTAGAAGCTGTTAAGCAGAAAGAGAACAGAGTCATAATAAAGTCCTGTTTACAAATAAGGCTTACGTAGGATTAACTGTGATGTTTTCCAAAGGGCTATAAAGCAAACATGGACTAAAACATAACTGCTCTATACTAGCAATATTCTTCTTCTAATATATGCAGAACCAATGGAAAGCACAGCTTTCCTGCGAACTGAGTCAGTATTTCATACATTTCATAATGCTTTTCTATTCCACTTTTCAGAAGGGATATAGGATATAACCTGTAGTCTTCCAGTTCCTGGTGACATAAAGTGTCATATGTTTAAATTCACACAAAGTCATCTACATATAAGTAATGCTCTAAGTTTGGGTAGACCAACAGAATTGGGTGGAATTGACAAGTATGACAGCAAAGGAAAAGATACACTGCCCTTTTTAAAAGCTGCCTATTCCTCCTTATACATAGAAGCTACTATGTAGCAACTCCCAGTCTGGAATAAACACTGCGCAATTATAAGACAGTTAACAAGACAAACGTTTGAAAGTTATCAAAAACCTCTAAAATCAAAGGCATTACAGCATTTATTAATATAGCTAAGAGAATCAGGAGAAAGAGGAGGCAAAATGACCCCAAGCCTAAGCCTGTTTCTCTGTGCATTCCTACTGAGAACATGCAGGGCTCTGAGGCTCTCCCTGACATCACTTCCACTTTTTGTAGTCTTTGTGTTACAGACCATCATAGAGGGGCCTGCAAAGTTAGCCCAGTGTCCTCAGCAAAATCTTTTCTTTTCCCACCCATCTGTTCACCAATCAATGCATCCCAGGAGTTGTTTAATTGTTTTCCTAGCATGAATTCAGACTCAAAAGTGATTTGATGTCCTAGGCTGTTGTTTTTGTTTGTTTGTTTCCTCTGGCACTTCATTTCCGCACAGCAATAGCAAAGATGTTAGCCATTTCATAACATCATGTCTCCAGAGCTTTCTTCTAGTTTGCCTGGGGGCAGGTCTATTTTCATACACCTGAAGCTCAATAGCCTTTGTGCATCCTCCATGAGTTGTATGGGAATTAGTCAGTTAAAACTTTTGTGGCTATCCTTTCCATACATGTGTATCATTACTCATTTGGCCTTCACCTTATCCATAAAGTTTAACTCTTTTCAACAACATATTTAAAAGTGTGCGTCCTTAAGGTTACAACTAATAGCACACATAAGCAGAAAAATGTTCAGTATCTTTGACTAAACAGGACATAATCAAATCCAGCATGTTAGCACCAAGTCTGAAAGCCAAATTAGCACAATAATTTTAAAAGTTCTCTCCTTTTTGGTGTTAGATGGAGGCTGAATGCCAGCCGTCCCTGGCCTACATGAAAACTTGTTTCATTAACATTCCAGCAACCTGAAAATATTAATTTCAGAAGAGTACAAACAAGCAGAGTACCTGCAGAATATTCGCTGTCTTACAGAGAAGCTGGCAGTTGGCTATAATGTCTCCCACATTTAGCTAGGAACAGAAGTCCACATATCTTCTGCAGAAGCCTAAGCATGGGATTTTCTGGTTGCTTAACGTATTTCGAGCACAAATTAACTGGAATACGCTGCTATTAGAGTCCCTAATTAGGTAAGAATAAACAGGTTCTCCTCAGCCACGACTACACAAGAGGCTTTTGTATTTTTATGAATTCTTTCAGAAGTCAGCATAGAGTTCTAATTATAATGAATTATGAATTAAAGATCTAATCATTTTCTTAAAGATAGGTGTTTAGGGGGAGAGAGATCAACAAATTACTTGAAGTACACCTTCTGCATTCAGACATTTTAACAGAATAAATATGGCTGTTACTCAGCTTTTTTTTCAGGAATTTCTCAAGCTTCATTACAGGTTATTGTTTTTGATTAAGTACTGTGAAATTACTATCTTGGCTGGAATTTAGTTATCTCATTTACAATTATTATTTTTTCATAGTTTTCATGGCAGATTGTGCTTTTACATACCTGGGTAAATAGGGCCTTGAAGCAGCAAATTATAATATTTTATAATCAATAATGCTACAGTGTTAAGAACTTATGTAAGGTTTTCATTAAATTGGAGTAGAGTGTGGTTAAAGGAATGCTAACAAGTATTGATGTTTAGATTGTATTTATCAGTGCCGTTAAATCTCTCCCCACTATACTGAGTTTCTTTTTCCACATTAAAAATATTATTTGGTATCTCCTGGGCTGAGTTTTAAACAAGATAAAGCACCTTGTGAATTAATTTATTTTGAAGAAGAAAGAAAATACAATTTGTGGCTTCTTTTCATTAAATTATCCTTAGCTGTATTGATTTAACCCAAGTTTAAAATTTATTTAGTTAAAAAGAAATAAAGCAAAAAATCAAACAATGTTACCTGCTCCACATTAAATTATGAGAGTCTATTCTCGTAGTATTACATAAAGATTTTTTTAAATAAACTGTTTATCTTAACCTAATAACTGTGTATCTTAGATATATGAGGGAGCAATGCTCTAATATTCATAGACAGAAACAGTATTTTTCCCTATATTTTGCCTGCTGTATTAGTTTCTCAAATACCATCCTGGCAACCAAATCACATATTTGTACTGGAAAAGCGTAATATATTGGAGCATTTCATGCTAAATTCAACTTAAACAAACAAACAAAACAACTTTTTGGAGTGCAATTGTTCCTTGATTATAAAAACACCAACCAAAAGAGTCTTCCATTATATTTCAGTTTTACCCATTCAAATTTATGTCATAAGTACAGGGAAACATTTAATGGCAATCACAATAAATACATTTTGATTAGAAAAAAGGCCCCGTAAAGAGGTGGGAATAAAACTTTCCTATTTAACCAGAGGTTCTGGGTTTTAATTTCTTGTTTAGATAGAAGTATGTTTTTTCTTTTCCTTATTTTTTTTCTTCTTTTTTTTTTTTTAAATAAAGAAAGCACTTCCAAAGCAAATTCTCACTATTCCTGAAAATAAGGGACCCACAGCCAGCACTGTACTTCACTATCATGGTTTGAACAATACTATGTCTCATGGGCTCAATGTAACCTTCACCTGAGTGAACAGTTCTTCTGCTGTCTTTAGCTTATTTTTCATCAGGACACGGTAACAGAATAGCATTTAGTTAAAAGAGAAATACCCATTTTGTTTACATGCTAAGTGTGCTTAGAACACTTTATAAATCCATCTATATACACACATAATTCAATTCTTATAATTGTAGGGTTTTTTTTTTTTTCCTTTTTTATTTCTGCACTTCTGTGCATGTCAGTTGCTCAGAGAAATTCTTCAATGGATAAGTAACCTATGGAAAGTAATAAAGAGCTGTTTCAACTATTTACTTCTTTTCAGGGTATTTTTAAGAGGTCTTCTAGAATATAATACAGACTAACGGACGTAAAGAAAGTGAGCTCAGGTAGCAGCAGTGAGATATTCCTTTTTTATGTTGAGTTGGCCCATTCCTATTCGTCCAGTGACTGAAGAATTACACAAAGAGTTTGAAATCAGAAAAAATGTATTAATATTTAATGGAGGTGGTGATTCTGGTTAATATTTATTCTGGTCTATTAAGAATGCCTCTACTCAGACCACAGCGTGACATAGTATTTCTAAGCTTTCATTACAGGCTGAAAAAAATGTTTGTAATTAACTTGAAACACTGTACATAAACCCCAGCTACTGTACAATTCTTTTTTCATATTGCATATACCTGCCAGATTTACAGAACTGTATTAGATTTTAATGAGATCTATGACCTCATTCAATAATTTAACTTTTACACTTGAAGGAGAAGTTCCAAGTAATATGTCAGAGGAAGATGGTTAAAATCAACCATGATTAACTTTGTACATTTTTTTTTAGAAGTTACTTGGACAGGCTTGAAAAGTGGGCTCAGTAGAACTTAGTGAGGTTCAATAAGGCCAAGCGCAAGTTGTTGAACTTGGGTCAGGGCAATCCCAGATATGAGCACAGCCTGGGAGATGAACTTCTAGAGAGCAGCAAAAGAGCTAAAACTGTTGTAACAGATTTCTTTGAGTTTAAACAACAATTTTCTAAGTGTTTGTTTCACTTCAAGAAGAAAAAGAAGGAAAGGCTGCAAGAAGGGCTGTACCAACACGTATTAAAGCACTGTGCTATATAAAAACAAAGTTTAAGTAGGTAATAAATATTAACATGAGAGTCAACATTCTAAAGCTTGAACCACTTCTGATGATGAAAACTTGTTTCTGTTTGTGTGAAGATGTATTCAGTATTTCTTTGAACTGCTATTGATGTTTATCTAATCACAACAGTGGAAAATGTGGTAAAATGAACAAAATGACAGTTGATTGGTTCATTTGCTAGGGAAAATAAATTGCGGAAATTCCAATATGGGATAAACATACAACGTGGGGTCTGAGAAGCTACTTTGAAATATTTTACCTTATTAACAACTAACAGTTAACAGAATAGTTATCTTTTCTTGATAAAGACCAACTGTTGTAAGACCTTGGGTATATTTTTGACAATAAAATGCGACACTTTACATAACAATTTGACATAGTTTGTTTACAGATTTCCTATAATTTAATTTCATATAATTTTTATTTTATTTAAACAGCTCTACATAACACCTATAATAACATTTTGGTTAGGTAGAG
>PPHD01004388.1:0-25276 GCA_002909625.1 Bambusicola thoracicus | reverse complement strand
AAAAAAAAAAAAAAATGAACCACAGCAAATGAGCCTTCTCCAGCTGCTTGGACTAACTAGTTCAGCAAATTTCTCCCCTCCGTCTCCAAATAGCCTTTGAATTAAACACTTGTTGCAGAGTGAGGAAGTTTGGTTTCTTTTTTGTCATCAGATGTGAGATCAAGAAGAGATGAGACGCATTAGGATGAAAGGCAGAAATGCCAGATGAAAGACCGAAAGCCAAAAAAAAAGATTCAAAACAACTGCACAAAGGTGCTGGGAAGAAAACACAGATAACTCCACAGCACCGGGCTCAGTACCACCATATGGGCTCTCCATGCCCATTTTCATACTTGAAGAAGTGTCACATTGATGCTTTATAGAGTCCTCAGCACTTGGGGTGCTTGGGGATTTGCACACGTGGGTCGGTTGGCTTAAGCAACTTCACCCAGGTGGCACCGAGGATGCGGCAGATGTGATTACAAAAAGCCAGCTTCCATCCACGATGAAACGTGCCCTGGCTGAGCTTATAAAGGGAGCGTGGTGTAAATGTCTCCGAATGCTCAATATTCTCTTGGTGTAGAGCACGCTCTGCTGTGGGGGTTTGTTTTAAAGTTCATTTTTCAATTTACGAGCCCCCTACCTGCTTTTCATCAGGAACACATCGGGGCACCCTCGGTTAATCAGAAAGAAATGGGTTCGGCACAGGAATAGCTCTGATAACCTGTGGGAAGTAGCCTAAAATCCGTAATAACCAGGAAAAACAAACTCAAATCAAGGTAAATAGACAAAAATCATAAAAGAAAAGATCTGGTTTAGAAATAATCACCTCTTATTGCAGAGAAACAATCTCACACCAAAGAAAGAGAGAAGGGAAGGCAAAACAATCCCCACCAAAAGCACAGCCTCCAGACTTGACTCAGTTCAGTTTGTGATGCTCAGCACCTTCCCTGCTGATACAGACCAAAGCTCTTTCTCTGCACGGCATAAAACACACCCAAATTGCTTGCTGCGGTGTGCAGCCCATCACGCCAGTTCCAGCTGGTGCTCACAGTGCTGGGCAAGGATGCGCCACGTAACACTTGGGGCAAAGCACCAGGGGGCTGAAACGCCTTGCAAGGCAGTTTTTTCCTCCCATTCCTTCTTGAGGAACCCTCCCAAAGAAATGCTGGACAGCCGGTAAGACACCCAAACACCAGTAGGTTTTTATGGCTACTTTTAGCTGCGTGCCTGGTATAGCAACACTGCTTCACCCAACGGAGGTGCATAAGGTGCTTTTACAGATTGCTCTTAGAGGTATTTAAAAATCTTTCTTGCAAACCCCACTGGCAAAGGGAACACCGTGCCTGCAAGCTCACTAATTCACATTTGCCTAAAGAGGTTAAACAAAATCACGGCACCCACATACTCTAACGTAGAAGCAAACAAACATTATAGAATTAACAAAGAGGTGCCAATCTAATTAAAATCAATCCACCAATACCTCTAAGCACCAGGGAAGCCTGATTAGTAGCTGTTTATAGTAGCTGCTTAAGCAAATAGCGGAGGAGTAATAACTCTGATCTTGTCACTTGCCAGAAAGATTTTTCGCACCTCCAAAACATGCCTTCAGCTCCAATTTATTTTAAGTTCACGTTCTGCAACAATCCAGCATTTTCTGCAGCATAACTCACTGCGTCAGAGTGAAGGTACGCTTGTGCTGCTGTAGGACCACAGCAATGCTCTTTGAAGGTGGGTATACGAGATCTGCCTGCTGGCTTTGGGGCCTGGGCACGGTGAGATCCCACAAACAGGGACAAAGCTGTCCCTACGCAGATGTGGGTTGGAAATGGGGCTGCTGAAAACACCCGCATCGAAGACCTGTACCATTCTCCAAACCCTCCCTGATTTTATCACTATGAAATACCACGGCAGGTCTAAGGACAGTCTGCCAAATCTCTTTGACAAAAGCACCGAAGGGAGCAAAAACAGGAGCAGAGATGGTGCTCAGCCCTCTTCAGAACCACCACATCCTTAAAAAAGATGAGGATCAAAATGGAGAACCTTCTGAAAGATCAGAGCTGGACTGTTGGGAGATCTCCTCCAGCCCAGCCCATCCACAGCACCTTCTGAGGCTGGGATGAACACCTCAGGCAGGACCTTACAGCTTGGAAAACCCAGAGGGAGAGTCCTCCATTGGCCAGGCCAAAGGGCAGCAGCAGCACAGGTCTATCTGCAGCCACGAAGCGCTCCATTCAGTCACGTTGCTCTTCTAGGTGCTGTGAAGGAGAGTAAAGTCTGGAGACTCAAGCTGTGGGTGAGGCCCCTCCCCTGCAAACGGCACAGCTGCTGAAATTCATTTGTTTTTAGAAAGAGGGAAGGGGAGAAAAGAGTTTTTTCGGCATCCAATTCACAGAGCTCTGCTTTTTCTTTTTTATTTTTCCTAATGAGCAAAGTGCTTTGTGAATGGGCCAGCTAAAATTATTTATAATGAGCTGATTTCCATAAAATTGGGCTAATTAATTTCCATGCTGCCTGATGAAAATTGCTAACATCGGCTTTTTACTGACAACCCAGGTCCTGCAGGCAGTCCCACACACATCTGACTGGTAGAAGTCCAGGCTGGATCCTCAGCTCGTGTTGATCAGTGGATGGCTCCCCACACGAGCAGAGCTGTGGGCTGGTTTGCTCAGGAAATAATTACCCTGGTCCATTTTTCAGTTTACACGGGGATGACGGTGTGTGATCTCCAATTACAGGAGCCTAGGAATCAAAAGGCATCGCAGGAAGCCATTCTTCAAGCTCCTGAAAGCCAGGCAAAGACTCAGCTCGAGCAAAAGTTGCTACCCCCATTGGATTTAGAGACAACGTCATCTCTCAGAAAGATCTGGACATTACGGCGCTTGAGGTTTCCCAAACAGCCAAGGGGTATGCATGCTCCTAAATCATTTACATGTGAAAATTGCCATTAAAGGAATTAAGATTACCCTTTTAGGTCCATTTCACATTGCATTAGTGGACTGAAGTCCACCTATGGCTACTTCTGCTGGGAACAGCAGACTCTGCAAAACAAAACGATGCTGTCCTACATCAATGAGATTTCACAGGTATAATCAAAAGCAGTGTTTGGCTGGTCTTAGAAGCAGCAAAGTGCTCCTCACAGCATCTTTGTGTTGTGAGCTACCCTTTGACAATATTTTCTAAATCACATTAGGCATTAACTCCCTGAGCCCACACACCACTGAAATGCCCAGTGGCATTTAGAAAGGTATTATAACCAAGCTGCAACATGGGCTTGGAATGGTTCTTGGACTCCTGAGAAACATTTTGTGGATACTCCCATGTTATCCCCATCTGCACTGTCTCCTGTTAGCTCAGCAGTGCAAGCCTGTGATCGTGACACCTCCAGTGATGCCCATGTCTGCACCTACAGCCTCTCTAACCAAGAGGTGATCTTTCCCAGGTGTAAAATGTTCCACATTAACACCGTAGATCAACTTGTTGATTTTACTACAGCAAACCAAAGTAAAGCAAAACCAAACAACTTGCTTTTCTTATCTAAATACTGCTAAATGGTAATGTATCAAGTTAATTCTGCCTTAGGCTTATTAACACAAATTGAATTTGCCACGCTAATCAGATACGAAGCTGGTATGCAATATGGAAATGAGTGATTTGCATTGACTGCTGTAAAATATAGTAATTGTATCTGTGCAAAACATGTATCTTGCAAAAACCCCCACAATTATTAGTAGTCACACAATGGCTAAAACTTATTGGATACCGTCGGAGCCATTTATCTGCTCTTTGCCTCAGGACTACATTTGCAAATGATCTACATAAATTACAGGGCAAATGTTTCAGGTTTTGAGTTAGTTTACCTTGTTTCCCAGACCTTGGGCTCTGCATGGGAATCTGCAGCACCGCAGTCACTCCTACAGTGAGAATCTCCAAAATACTTCAGGTGGCTTGGCGGGACCATGCACTGCAAAAGCCCATACACAAGCCTGGCATCTTCTTAAAATCCTTTTTAAGCCAGTTGAGATAGTTTCCTCTGTTGTTAATAAAGCACCTTCATCTGCACCAGAAATTGCTGGTAAGTCTTCCTGAAAAGCTTTCAAGAGCTGAACAGCAAACACTTGGAAATCCTATGCCTTTGGAAAGACAGGCAGAGCGGTGTCAGCAGTGCTGCTGGTATGTATGGCAGCCCCGTGTCAGAGGAACACCACAACCACTGGGACCCAACAAACCTCCAGGTGATGAATTGCCTTAATCTACTTCACATATTGCGTTTGTAACATTCCTAATAGCAGAGCACCAATGTTTGCAAGCATTTGTAGAGCTTTCCCACCACGAGGAAATGCAGCTCCCACAGCTCTGACACCCAGGAGTTATCCCCACATCTGACAATCGATGGAAACTGCTTAAAAACTCATCCTGAGGCTTCATTTCCCTCCCACCTTTGTGCCCCCTATTAGTTGAACGTGCATACTAGGCACAAATGCAGTATGGATTTATATGAATATATATTATAGCTAAAACCTTGATATACGTCAAGCTAATCTCTCTTTCTACTTTGTTTTCAATCTTGTCCTTATAGAGGCACTTTATTCTACTGAAATATTAATTATGATTTTTCTTTCCTTGGATGTGCCTACATTTGTCTTTAGCTTCTATTCACTGCTTCACGACAGCTCATGAAAAGACAGTCAATAGCTCTGTTTTGCACTCCCGGGCAATTTGAATGGATGGCTTGTAAGAAAAGAAATTAAAAAGGTGTATGGTGGTGGCAGTGGAGAGGAGGACAAGATTATTAGGCCATGGCTGTGCCCAACGAAGTTTTCCAAAGAGGCTCCTCTAATTGCTTTTTAGCTTTAAATTCAGCACGGCGTAGTCTAAGCCTGGCTTTGGTGTCAATAGAAGAGGAACACTATGATGCCCACTGATGTGTTTGTTCTTCTGTTGCAACAAAAGCTCCCTGGCTGATCTTTTAAACTCTGTGGATGGATCAATCAAGGGGAAAAATGGCTGGAACAAGGCAGTACTGGGGGAAAGGAAACGTTTTGATCACCACTGCCTGCCACAAAAGCTCTCTGTGAATGCAGGAAGGACAGGCAAAATCACCCAAAGATTTTGAGTACCCACTTGGCAAACTCCTGGAAGTCTGCAGTTTCTACATACCCTCTATCCGAGGTCACCTTGCAAAGCACCTGGGTTGTTTTGGGAAGATGGTACTGCAGATGAGCACAAGCAGAGCTTGCTCAGTGAGGTTCTGGACAGCGGAAATACAAGGCATGACTTGGTATCTGCTCCAATGTCTGCCCTAGGTTTCAGTTCCTTCTCGCAAAGGGTAGTTGAGTACATTCAAACAGGGCACTCCTGGCTGTTAGAAAGGCTACAAGCCCAGGTTTGAGCACCCCAGCAATCAGAAAAGCATGGCAGCTATTAGGAGGAACAAAGGCAGAGCAGATACTAGAGAGGTGATGGAACATACTGTGGTCTAGAGAGTCCAGTCCCATGTGGATCATCACGCTCCCAACTAGATAGAACAAAGCCAGAACAAAAGGGTGACTGCTGAAAGGAAGAGGAGAAATAATAAAACTATACCAAGCAGTGGGGAGGAGATGGATTGCCAAATTCCATTCAGGCTCCTTCCAAACACATAACTGCTACTGAAAGGATGTGAAAGCCACCCAATTTATACGTGATAAATGGATAGAAAAAAATTAATTCCAGTGCCCAGCTAGCTGCAGTCTCACTGCTCAAAGGTACCATAAAATTCAAACATTCAGAAGAGGATTTAAGTAAGGATCCTACAGCTGAAAACGACGGCAAGAGTATTCTCGGGTATGACAGCATATCTTTTAAAGGAATAAATATAATCCCTCCATGTCTGGGACCCAGAGCAGTGCAGCTGTCGGGGAGAGGAGGAGCAGATGAGTCCTGGGCTCTCTGCACATCTTCAGCTACAATCAAAGTTTGTTCTGGCTCAACACAGGACCAGCCTAGACAGGAGGTGACATCCTTCGGCCTCTGCTATTAGTGCACATTGACAGGCTAAGCTCTCCTGGTTTACCTCAGAGCAGCTCTTCCTGAGTGTTATTACTATTACACATTGAAGCCTAATCTAACAGACTTGTTAAAATAGCACATTTTCCATGTCTGCAACTGAGGCACTCGCAGAAATACCTCACAACGCTTCCAAGACAGAATGGCATTCAACAGGGAACAAATGTTCCAAAATTACGACATATAAAGGGAAAGGGCCAACCAAAAGAATATGCCATTCTGCTCAGTGAATGTGGTTTTTGCATATCGAGTCCAGGAAATATTATTTAAAGCGTTCTAAATCCTTTTTAAGCAACAGCTTATCTCCCTTTCACCCACAATTTATTGCGTACTCTACATGCCATTTGATTTTAAGGCTAATTTTTACAAAAGATACTGGTGACCGACTTTCATTCATTTTTAAGAGCAGCTGAAACTACCTTCAGCCATGCAGGATGGCTTGGTTAGAGAGCACCACACTGCACCAGGTCTGCACATGCTCCCTGCCAGGCAGCAGCTTGCTCCAGAGCCTCTGCCCTCTGTTACCTGCTTTTAACCTGCACTTACCCCCTGCACCCTTACTCTACCGCTGTCCTTTCAGTCATCAGACCTTTTATTTTTTAACTCTTATGAGTTTCATCCTTCCTTACCAGCGATGTCATGTCCCTTCAGCCCTCTCTTTATTGCACCTAAGTAACTTAAACTCACCAGAACAGGATCACAACAGCCCTCACTCAGCACGTACAGCACGCTGGCCATCGCTGTAGATGATTCCAACTCCTGAGCTCCCAGAAGCTCAGCTCATCCATGTCTCTCTAACGCTTACTCCATCAGTATCTATTTCCATGCCCCTCGCCAGTATCACGACACCCTTCATCCTGCTGCATGACATTATTCACATTAAAATCACATCATTTTTATCTTACAAAGCCAACCACTCCATGTTTAAACTGGCTACAATATGACAGCATTATGCCTGTAAAGCCTACAGAAGGGTGCAGTGCTCATAAACAGGATGAACAGAGATCAGAAGTTCATAAATGAATTCTTAAGACCTTGCAAATCAGCATGTCGCTAAATGAGCTGACCAAACCAGCCTCACCGCTGCCCTAATTTCATCAGAAATTCTGCTGCGGCTGATGACAATCAGCATGAGGTGGCTTGATTTTCAGGGGAAAACCATCCTGAGGTTGAAGAAGGTAGGTCAAGCTAAAAATAAAAATAAATAAGATGAGATGCCTGTCAACAATTCCACGAGCTCTACAGGAGCCGTGCAGATGGTGTCAGTGCCCAGCTGCACCAAGGGCAGGGTTCCAACCCACCCGCCAGCAGCGATCCCTCTCCCTTCACATGTCACAGTTGGGGTTTGGAGTGGAGTGGGAGACCTCCTGACCAAAATGACTGACCTCAAAATTTTCACATCGAGATGGGAATAAGCTCTTCCAAGGTTAATATGTATACCGTGAAGATATATTTTAGTGGTCAAGTGCAGCTGCACGTGTACAGCACGGCTCTAGTAGCTAAAGCACACGCCCTTTGGGTGCAGAAGACAGGTAGAAACTCCTGTCCTTTTGCCTTTGGGGGAACAGTTAGAAAGATGGGTATCTTAGTGTAGTGCTTATGTTGCACTGGAATCCTAGCTCAAGAAGCAAAGGCTTTCCTATTAGCTCTGTACAAAGCCGCAACCAAACCCCAGATGTTTCACCAGCAGCAAGAGCAGGGTGCAGGGCATGGGCTCAGCACCCCTGTGTTCACCGCTGTGCAGAGAGGAGGAACCCATGGCAGACGGGCTCTGGCTAAGCCAAATGGGATCTTTGATGGGAGGTTGACTTGCAGCAGCATGCGCTGTCCCTGGTCCCAGCCCACCAACTGCCTGTGGTGCAAGGAGGACCTGGGGGGGATCCATGGGATCACCGCCTGGAAAGAAGGTTTGTGCCACTGCAGGAAGCCCAGCCACGGCCCCCAGCTCCATAAAACACAGAGAGGGAAATAGGAAAATAACAGTATCAGTACAGAGTATCACCCTCTGCAGCAAATGCGGGAAGGCAGCCCCGGAGCGTGGAAGGCATGTCCTTCAATATTTAACTTCTTCACTCTTTGTTCTCCGTCTCAAGTTGAACAATACGTTAATTACCTGATGAAGCGTTATAATTACTCTAACAGCTCCGCTCTTAGTTATAATTACTGCATCAACACTTTCTTTTTCATATGCTTCAATCTATACCTATTACATTGTCATGATGAAGACACATTAACATTATAATACCGTATAATTAGCTGATGAGCAATTAAATTATTCCACTGCTCTTGTTCCTCTTTGCCAAGAGGTTGCTTTCCAAGAGCTATTATCTTCTTTTTCTCTGGCTTGTTTCAGAGGCTGGTTTTTTTTTTTTTCCTTCCATGTTTTTAAAAGAGGACCTCATACACTTTATTCACACCATTTCATTTCGAATTCCAAGCCAGTTCTGCAGTTGAGGTCTGGGGAGAAGACAATTTGTTCCAAATATTTTCAACTTCTTTCCTCTCCAGTTGAAGCCGCTTTTGTTTCTCCAAGAGCCGCCTGGAGTAGGAAAGCGACAGGGAAATATTTGCGTGAAAAAATAAAAGAATCATTAATTGCTCCTTCGGAACACTTTAGAGCCACATCGTGGAGTTACGTTAATGAGAAGGAGAAAGAAAAAAAAAAAGGATTTTGTTTCTTATGACGTTATTTATGTGACTTCACGCCTGGAGGGAAAGGTCAGAAATATTTTTTTCCACTGGTTTTGGTAACATCCCGGAGACAAATGTTGGCAATAAGCTCTGTGTAACTACCTGAGGATCCTGGCTCAATCTACACCGCAGCAGCACCGACAGATTCTCACGGCACATAGGAAATCTCCTTACACATACTCTGCAGCACACGATAATGCTGTGCTAGACTGTTTTATCTCCGGCACTTATCTTGATTATTAGCCTGCCTCGTAGGTCTCCTTTTCTTCGTCCTCTCTCTTGATTTTTGTGGCTGAAAATTGCTCATTTGCTTTTCAATCAGCGCAGGCAACTCTTGGGTTATTATATACCCTTTTCCCCTCTCGCCCTCCTGGCTAAAGTCATTTAAATACGGCTGTAATATTTCTACAGCACCGTCTCTGTGGGAACGCCGGGGCCATCGCTGTTAGTAGCCCCAGGCTGCTCATGGGGATTCTGCCTCCTTTCCCCCACACGTGCCTGCCGTGGGGCTGCTCATCAATCAGCACTTTGTAATCAGACGGATCTTCCAATTTAATAACAGAAAAAGATGAGCAAAACGCCTCCAATGACAGCAGGACAACCCCCAGCAATGCAGTCTGACCCCCGGAGCTGGGGGAGCAGCCTAGCACCAGGCACCTCCCCACCAAGCTTTCCCACCTCACATTTGCTTACTATCAGAAACCCTTTGTCTCCATTTGAAGAGAACAGAATCTCTTAAAAGTCACATCTATCATTGACTATGTTGATTAAATTCCTTGATTCCTGAGCTACCCACTGAGCCTGATGCCATCTACCACAGCAAACCCAAATTTCCTGTCTTTGTGCTCCTGCTGTTACTTGGAAAAATTCCTCCTTTGCTGCAGGCACCTGCCCTTCAAGTGCTCAAAATGTGCTCACGTTCATCTCTACCAAGAAAACCCTAAGGGACCTCACTAAACGTGTCCCAGAGAGGATTGCTAAAACCGTACAGAGCCTGAACAAACACCCAGAGGATGGAGAGGTGATAGGAAGGGGGTGTGGATAATTCCTGAAGGCTCCCCATACCTGCACCAGCCTCGCTGCACTGATGCACTCAACATTCCCATCCTCTGCCCAGGCTCCCGCTGGCCTCTGCCCCTGCCCTCCCTCTGCTGTCCCTCCAGCTTTCCACACAAGTGGTGTTGCTCGCTTTAGGGGTCTGAGTTTGCTCGCCTGCCCCTGCAGTAGCCCTAACACTTGGGGGTGAGGTGTGAGACTCTGATGGCTTTGTCAGATGGGAAAATGCTGGGAAAACCAGCACTGATTCCTTCTGATAAGCGGGATTTATCCTCTCCTGCTGGTGCATCCCACAGTGCCCGGTGCGGGCTGCGTTAGGCAGGCAGACGGACTGACAGCTCGCTTCTTGCAGCCATTTCAACACAAGAGCACTTATGGAAGTATCACTTATTGACCATTCTCCTGCATTTAAAGTGTTTTCCAATTGTACAGATCAGGGCTGTGCTATTTGTTCTATTGCCCTCTTATTTTCTGCAGAGCTGGGAAAGCCACAACCAGAGGGAAGACACAGCCACAGCCTTTGATAGCCATGCCGACCCCACAAATACAACCAACAGTGGGGTGTCCCAGCTGGGAGGGGGGCTCAACTGGCTCACAGGAGCATCATAGAAGATGCTCAAGAAGCAGTTCCCAGAGATGTCACTCAGACCCCATCCTTGCCCAAATTACCCACAGTGTTCTTCACAGTGGACATCACAAACGGCATGCTCCATGCATAGGCTAAGAGAGGCACAGGCTGGCATTGCAGTCTGGGTGCCCCAAAGCTGCCTCGTGTGTTCAGAACAGAGAAGCACCGCCAATGGGCAAAGAGCATCACGGCGCTGCTTCTCCCTATGTCCATTTTTTGGAGCTGGGATGAAAAGCTCAATATCCTGGCAACATTCTGTTGTTTTGGACTTTTTTTTTTTTTGACAAGGCCTTTCCAAAAAGATTTGCCAGATGTGGTGCACAGGCATTACCAGCCAGGTCATTCATTTTGCCTCCATCCCCACTCATCCTCTGCCTGCGAGGCTTTATTATTGCAATTTGGCTTTAGCGGAGCTTCCAGAGGGACTGCCCCAGTGCTTGAAGCCGGCAGTGGAGCCAGGACATTCGTGCAAGCAACCCCTGCTACTCATACCAAGGAGAACAGCTCCACTCCTGATATTCCCCTGTTCTCCCCCGTCGAACCTTCCCATAGCAGGGCTGGGGTCCTGCTCCTGCACAGGAGCACAGACTCTGCTTTTGCTCTGGGAGCTACACATTCAGAAGCAGATTTACAGGTTCCTCTCGACAGCTGAAGAGCTCTACCCTACGTTTAATTTTTGAGACAAGGGTCAGCTTCAACCTCTGCCGCTTTGCTGGACTGATCCCACCTCTCTCCCCCTCCCCACAGCACGCCTGATTTTCAGCACTCGCAGCTTGTTGGCTTTCAAAAGCATCTCATCATTTTTGCCCACACTGTTTATTTCTCGATGCAGTTTTAAACTGTTTGCACATGGCCCCTGGTATCTCAGCAGGGGAGCACTTTACAAATAAAATGATGAAGAGGGTTAAAAGGATGCGACTTGATAATACGCGCTAGCAGCAGCCAGATGTCTTATTGCCTTGGAAAGAAACAAAAAAGGAGAAAACTGCTCATCCTCGTGTGGATTTAGTTGTATGTAGAACGCTTTAAAAAAGACAGCAAAATAACATACCAGATGCAAAAACTGAAAAAGCTCATTGCAATTGGATATGAAAAGGAAGCGCACAAAGGAACGATGGAAGATGTGCTTCCTTGTGCTATTGTC
The DNA here is from genome assembly GCA_002909625.1 of Bambusicola thoracicus. Classification (NCBI taxonomy): domain Eukaryota; kingdom Metazoa; phylum Chordata; class Aves; order Galliformes; family Phasianidae; genus Bambusicola; species Bambusicola thoracicus. The sequence goes on along the minus strand of PPHD01004388.1, from coordinate 13,730 downwards.
CACGCTGAATTGGGGACGGATGAAAACATGTTTGCTTCTCCCACCCCTCCAAGGGCTACACAGCAAAGCCTGGCTGTGGAGCTGGTCGCTGCCCTGTGCCACCATGGGGGTAAAAGCCTCACCGCCATCTTGTTCTGCACCGGGAAAGGTGGTGGAGACAGAAACTGCACCCACGGCTCCGCAGAAATAGAGATCTTTGCCTTTATAGGGACTGTGAAATGCCATAAAGCATTTCCAACAGCACGCGTTTGAGGGAGCTGGGTTTAGCTGTAAGGCATGAAGGGGGAGAGAGCCACGCACAGGTGTCATAACTGTAAATCTGATCACCTTCCAAAAGCCATCTGGAGCCTAGCGTTAAGCCTAAATCTAGCTGTGCCTCAGTGGCAATAAATAAAATAGTAAAATACTCCAGGTAGTGGACAAGTTCAAACGCATAGGGAAAATAAAAAAGGGGACTTTAGCATCTAGAGGTGCTCTTTTTTCTTCTTTTTTCCCCCCTTAATAAAGAAGAAAGACATTCACCAAGAACCTGAGTTAATGCTCCTTGAAGCCAATTTTCCACTGAATTTCACAAAGCTGTGGATTTTGCTCCTGGTGGTAGTTTCAAGAAAGGTCTCTTCAAACACACTCGTTGCAGGCTGATAGGTGCCTCTCTGTTTACTTAACCCTCTGATACAACACTTAGGGAAACACAGGTAGAAACCAACGGTGCTGGCAGACACACAGCGTGACTGCAGCCCCCCTGGAATAACAACCAGGGTTACTTTGTGGGGTGTCTGCTCCAAGAGAGCATCTGCTTAGCAGATAAAAACTCACACAGTACAGATGTTCAGGAAATGGGGAGATGTGGTACTTAGGGACACAGTTCAGTGGGCATGGTGGGGATGGGTTGGGGTTGGAATAGATAATCGTTAGAGGTCTTTTCCAAACTTAATGAATCTGTGACTTCAAATCTCACCTTCCACATCTCATGCATGGCAACATGCCTTCATGCTGCCACAGCACCCACAGGAGGCTATGAGTCTGCCCTTCTGTCGGGATGAATGGTAAACGTGACAGGGTTGGCGGCCAGAGTGAGGCACGCTGCTGAAATATAAGGCACATGAGCATCTCAGCCATGAGGAGAAAGCACAAACACAGGGAAAAAGCTGCTGTAATTAGGGAAAGCCGAGCCCCACAGGCTGGGCAGCGACTGCTGGGTGAAGCTTGGAAGAGGAACTAAGGCGATTACCTCCTCCGATCCTAGCGGTCCCTCCTGCAGGCAGCAGCAGATGGCCCTCATGCCAGCAGCAGCAGTGGGGAATGGGCCTGGAGCGGTGAGCCAGACGCTGCCCAGGGGGAGGCTGCAGGCCTGGCCTAAAGCACTGTGCCCAGAGCAGGGCTGCCCACATCCTCTGCCATTTCTGCACCGGTGCAGCTGGTTTACACCATAATTCATCACATTGGGTGAGGTACTGCTGTGCCAAATAGCAGTATTTTAATTTAAATCCCCTCTATTTACACAACTGCTAGCTCTCGTACAGAGAGTACCGTACTCGATGTAAGCACGGTACTTTTAATTCCCTACTTATCTATTGTGTCAAGTATTTCCTTGTGGTTAAGATGACTCCCAGGTCTATTCTGTTCCGTAACCCTTCTTGTTTCATTCATCATCATCAATCTGAAATGAGGCACTTGAATATATTACTTGATGCAGCATCTTCATTTACACCTGCTTATGCATAGCTCTCCCAGCTATCTAAAGAGTGGTCCTCAAGCAGCACGTACCAACACATTCCTGTAATTGAAAACCCAACTGCAGAAAACAAAGGGAGAAATGAGAGTGCCCGGCATCACAAAGTACACGAAACACACCGTGAGCCATGTAGCAGAAGTGGTGCCTTCTCCATCAGTGCCCTGCTAGTAAGAAAGGTGGTGCTGATGCATGCCTCATGACAGCTAACTGCAGCATTAAAGACAGCTACCCAGCATATCTCGCTGAGTTAACTGCTACAGTCTTCTCTTGTTCTTTAACATCATTCGGCATCGTGTTAGTGCTACTGTATTCATCCAATGCCACATGAACAGACCTGGCTGAAAACCAGCATTTCCATTTGCTGGAGATCAAAAAACCTGTTTGCAGTTTGAACTGGCACAACACGCCGGGCCCATATTGCCAGGTTTGTGCACAAGATGTCAGTTAGGCGAGCTCAGTGTTTTCTGAGCAGCGTTTCACTGAGATGGTGCTTTGGTGGGGACAGGACGGCTAAGCTGCTTTCCAGCAGCATCCACACAGCTACTCTGCAAGCTCACAAATACTCCCCCTGTAGTGCTTGCTGCCATTTATGCCACAGGCACAACACAAGGCTCTGAACACCAACCCCATGACGTGGTCTAAGAAGCTGAGCACCACATTCAGCAGGGACTTTTGGCAACTGTTTGCAAATCCTCATCTCTACTGCCATACATCCTAAAAATATCTTTGAGCATACAGACTTCCACATGGCAACGGTGGCTGAGAAAGGGCAATGCATCACTATATGGAAAATACAGCTTTTCCCTATTACATATCCTACAGACGAGATGATCTAAGTCATCCTGCAGAGCCAGCAGTTGGACTCAGTGATCCTTACGGGTCTCTTTCAACTCAGGATATTCTATCTTCTCCCATGAACCTGCAAAGTAGCAGTGCAGAAAGCTGGGGCTCAGTGCTTGTAGCCCTCAGCCAAGCCTCTGCCCTCTGACTTCCCCTGTACCAGTAATCCCGACACTTGAGCTGTACCATCCCAACACTGGAAAGTACATGGGATCCTAATGTAGAGACTGAACCACCTCAGTGAGGTGTGACACTGCTCTGGTGATGGAGAGAAGGAGAAACGGGGGGACAACTCAATGGAATATAGCGTGGGATAGAGGAGAATTAGCAATCTTAGCACAAATTGAAGTTGTGAGGGCAAAAACAACCTGGTTTGGGTCAAAGAAAAAGCCATCAGACCAGAGTTTTCAAGTCAAGAAAATGCACATCCCTTTCTTTAACTCCCTGATGGCTTTTTTAAGGGCTAAGCCTACATTACATATATAAACACAGCCCTTCCACCCTCCCTCCCTAATTGCTCTAATGACGCCTTTCATTATTAAAGCAATTTCCAATGTCACACAATGCATTAGCCAAGTCTTTCAATATATTTTCTTCCCTGTTTTTCTCAGTTAACTAAAGGAGAGAAAGAAGGAAGCGGAAAGAAAGCATCCCTGTTCTGCACTGCTAGTATTAAACAAGCTCTGCATAGCCTCATGAAGTTCACACCTCCCCACACGGGGGTGATTTGATTTCTTTGTTCCTGGGGCTACACATTGCACACAGCTTCCCCAGAGCTGGGATGAGCTGCGCCCACGCAGACACGGGGCTCCCAGCATTGCCACGGGCCCGCAGATAACCATAACCAGGTTTTACCCTGCCTTACTGCATGGCGCTGACATACGAGCACAGAAGCAAGCTGAAAACAGCAAAGTGCTCTTTCCTAATCTTGCTGGCTTGCTAAGGACACTTCACTCCAAGTGATAAGACAAGATCAGCGGCGATGCTCCTCATAACTGAAACCAAACGTCCATTAGCTGGCTTTCAGGGGCTACCTTGGCACAGCTGATGGGTTTCCCTCATGCCTTTAGAGAGCTCAGAGCGATCTAAACTTGAGACGGTGTCAAAGAGTGACATTGCACAGCTGACCATAAGACACCACCGAACACGAACTACACCATGAAAACACTTCTAATGCTCAACTGAAGGTAAAACTTCCCTCACTGAGCACTGAACAAAGTATGCCCCATTCCCACCAGCTGGTGTTTGGAGGGATGCTTGACTGCTGGACCACAGCTCACAGCGACCTCCGCTCAGCCCCATAGCCAGCAGTGAGGTCATGGGCTGCAGAGATGCTCTGCAAGTGACAAGCGAGGCCAGTGCAACCCCCAGACAGTAAAAACTCAGCGATAGCCCCCGCTGCTGAGCTGCAATAAAACTGTGCATGTGCCGTGAAATACTGCAAAGGTAGCTGGCACCATGTAATAGGATAAACTCCTTAAATAAGAAGCTTACTGGGTCTCCAGAGCAGCAGGCAGGATCCCGCTGCGTGACTCGAGCTGCATATACCTGCTGCCGGACGCTGTGCAAAAAGCTTCCCAAATGCTAAACATCACCTCAACATGGATAAATTTAGGTGCGTGGATTGCCTGCTCTCTACCACGGGATGACTGACAGCTTACAGAAACCGAGGAGAGAATTAATGTGCATAAAAGTGCCACAATAATCACAACGTATTTACATTTTTCTGACACATTAGTCAAACATTTATCATTTCTTAAAATGTAGCTATGATACTTTGTCTAAACTGTCATGAGTCACAATGTAATTACATGGTAATCATATGGCAATTAATTTATATGATATTCATTTGAAACAGAGAAGAATTAGGCTTGTGATAGCATGCAAAATTAACAGGCACGCCAGACAAGGAATAGAAATTAAGCCACTGGAAAAAAAAAAAAAAAAGCAGGAAAATAAATGTTCAAATCAATGTTAAATTGCTCCCAGCTTTAGGGAAAGGCTCTGAGAATAAACCAAGCAATTCTGTGTTTCCACGCTTCTTCTCGCAGTCTCCCAGAAGTTGTGTTTTACTCCATTTTAACCCCTTCCATCCATCCTAAGGGCCGTTTCAATCTACCCGGGATTTCTACAGCAAAAACAAGAATCCGTTTCAACACGCAGCAAATTAAGATGCCGCGCACGGCGATTTATTCCATTTACAGTTTCCTTTTAAAAAGTCATACTAATTAATGGCTTTAGCTAATCTCATTCTTATTCACAAGACAGCCTGTATTTATTTTGCAAAGGAAATGTTTAACTGGAATAGCCTACAGAGGTCTTCCTAACTCATCTGCAGCAGTTGTCTTCGGAAACAGCGCTGTAGTCATATTTAATATGTATGCTGCGTACAGCAGCTCTGATGAAAAGGGGAATAAAATTATACAATTATTGCATTAATTATACATCATATATATTTTTGTTTGGTGGCCTTAGCGCTTTTCAGATCAGGTGGGTCACCTAGAGAAAAACAGCATCGGAAAGGTTTCTTATTGGTACTGCGAAGGGCACTGCAAGCAGGGGGTACAAGCAGAGCCCAGCCCTGAACGTGGAACGGGGCACCAATCCTCTCTGGCCATCCACCAGCGCACAGCAGAGGCAATCTCATTCGTGGCCACAGATGATAAACGACACACGACAGCGTCCTGTCACTTCTTATCTGTTGTAACTTTGCTGCTTGCTGTCATACTGTGGGGCTGCTCGGGGGATCCTCCTCTGCGCTACAGGGAGCAAAATGGGTGTTTTGAGTTCCCGATCCCATTTACTATGTGGCTTCTGTATTTGCGTGGGGGATACGCACCAAGCCTTAGGCAAATAATGAAAAAATAATAATTACCTAATGAATTCTCTGATTGATTTGACAAATGCTCTCCAAACATACAGAGAGGAAAATGGAATCTTTAACAATATGCTCCTCGGATTTGAATATACTCGTCCGTGTCCAGCTTTGTTTGCTGAGCTTCTGGTGGGAGCCCCTGGTGCTGGGCTCTGATGCAAAATCTGAGCTCTTAGGGAGCAAGGAGGGAGCTGACATCCCCAACTGGATGCAAAGGGACCTGCTGCCCTACAGAGGTGACGCTGTGCTCCCTATCCACTGACCATGGGCGCAGACACACACACATAAAACTGTGCTGAGTTTACACCTACCGATAGGCAGAAAAAGACTTCAAGTGGTTCTGACTGGTCTAAAAGTCCACCTGGTTCAAACTTGAACACGACAGAGGGCTACCATGCCCGTGCACAAGCTGGTACCTCCACATTGGCCCTTCTGCCAAATACCCAACAAACACCCTTCTCCCAACTGCCAAAGCCTTTTTCGGACTGCAGCAGATCCATCCCACCTCCTTGGCACAAGCCCAAGGCAGCCAGTCTCAAAGGAGAGGCTTCAGCTGAACACTACTTCTTGCTGCTCTCCTTGTGTGCAAAACTATCCTTGGGGAAGGTGCAGAGAGAGCAGGGTGGGAAAAGCGTCAGCAAACAGATTATTTAAGCACATTACTGAAGGAGTTTAGCTGGGATGATCGATACAAAGAAAACCCCAAATGCTCGGAAAAGCTTATGAAGCCAAGACCCTTGGATCCACAAGATCAGTACACATCAGCCAGTGCGAGGACTGGCTTCTGCTCTGGCATTTTTGAGATTTCAGGTAGGACATAAATGAAGAGCTCTTCCGTTTCACCGCTTCTCACCCCCTTTCCTGCAGGGGTGACCAGACAGCGTCAGTTCAGACTTGCAAGGACCAGATGCCACGCGCCCTCCCATCCACAGGCTCATCCAGCAAAGCAACTCCCACCAATTCCTCAGCTCTCTGAGGGAAGCCATAAAGCCTTCTGAAAGCAAAGGCCAAATACTGCATTTCCTAGGCTGCAAGCAGAAGGATTCTCGATGTGTTTATCTAAATTGAGTGTTGCTGATTTCTTTTGTACAGCTCCCCAGAGCTTCCCCATGCTGGCAGGCTGTAGGCCAGAAGAAAAGTATTCTCAAGACTTACCAAAACTACATTCATCTTCCTCCTGATTCATATGCCCAAAAGAGTTTTCACAAACGACAATTGATGGAAAATGCTTTAATGGACTATAAATTCTGCCATCCCCTCTATGCCTGCTCCAGGCTCCAGTTAAATATGGCAAAGAAGAACTATTTGTACATAAATAAATTATTCTTCTATGGAGAAAACTAGTCAGTGTGGGAGATCAGATCCAGTTCAATTAGTGCCTCTATGACAGTAATGAGAAAAATACTCTACCATGACCTATTGTAAATCTAAGAGAAAAGGCTCCAGCAGGGAGTTAGCAATTCCAGTGCTAATTGTACATAATTAAACAATGTAACAGCACCATTTACAATAACTTCACTGAAATTCAATGATTCACGAATTTACTGATTTTATTACCACATCTGTGTATCTTCATTTCGTTACATTTATTATACTCCTTACAGAGGCAAAGGCTCTTTTCAGTAAAGTAAGAACTGACCTGCATTTTTATGAGTTGTTGTTTCAAATCTCAACCCGGCCAAGAGAAGGCAGATCTGATAAAATGCCACGCGAAAAATCTATCCTTATTAGGTTGGAGAAAGTTCTCAAAGAATAAACATATCAGCAGAGGGGGGAAAGACCAATTTTTGGTTGACCGAAGCAAATCGAATATTAATCTGGAACGTGGCAAAGCGCTCCAGCTGGAGGGGAAGGAAAAATGCGCTCAGCAAAATCAAAACACTCCTTGTTTTTGCCATTTACTAAAATTACATACTTGAGAAGAAAAAAAAAAAACAACTTTTTTCACTTTGAGGCGAACAAAACTTTGCAATTAGCACAAAATAACATCTTCCAATTTAGTTGTCCCTGTTGTTGTTGTTTTGGCGTGATGGAAACCCTTTCACTTGGGTCAAACCTACAGTGACCATCGCACTGAGGTGCCAAACACTTGCAAGACTTTGGCTTTTCCAGAAGTTAACTCCTCATGGTCACAAATCCTCCCCTCCCATCTCCACCATGAAGCTGACTGCTGTCACTACATGGGTTCTCTTTTGACAATTTTACACAACATCGTGCATTACCTTTTTTCCTTATCATTTTCAGCTGGCAGCCCCAAGGGAGGACAGTCCCCTGAGGCTCACAGTTAAAGCTAAAAGGGAATAATTCATTTGACTTTTAGCATTCAGTTCACTCACTCGAATACCCGTTTGCTGTATGTATAGCATGTCTCTGTTTCAGCCTGCATCAGTGGATCCTCAAGAGGTGCTTAAGAAAAACAACCTTCTGGTTTAAATTTGCCATTGCTCCAGTGGAAAAGTTTTAGAGGTCTCCTGAGGAGGATTAGGAAAAAAAATAGCAAGGCGGAAACCCCCTAATGAAAACAAGAGGAATTAAATTAGGACTCCTAGAGACAAGGATGATTAGGCACCTTCTGGTATTTACAGGATGAAAATCTCTGCTGGGCACCCAGGAAAAGGAGAAAGATCAGAGGTCTGAACATAAAATAAGTTAATGTGTACTAGAGGGGAATAAGATGGGAAATTCTGCCTTGAAAGCCTCTTCCCAGACTCCAAGCACTGGAAAGAGCAGGTCTGCCTGAGAAGCAGTCAGGTACCCAATTTGTTGGGATCCCTGGGAGAAAAGTCTGTCTTTGGCCATCATTATGATCTAACCGTGGAGAGATCCAGTAAATGCTCCTTGGAAGCAAAGGGGTTTTGCGCTGATAACCCCAACATAGAGGACTACAGCCGTATTTGGGAAAACAGCACATACACCATACCTGTCCTACTGCTCTCCTGCCAGCCTTAGAATAGAATCAGAGTCATTTAGGTTGGAAAAGACCTCTAAGACCACCTACTCCAACTCGAACCCATCCCCACCATGTCCCCTACATCACGTTCCCCCAGTGCCACATATACCCCTTTTCTGAACACCTCCATGGCTGGTGACTCCACCACCTCCCTTGTTGGTGTTTACACGCAGTTTACCCTCCCTGAAGAGAGCAGAGCTCTAGGATAGTGTATCAAGAACAAACCACTATTAGATGTCATCATTAATAATAATAGAACAAAAGTCACCACTGCCCACAGACAGCTGGCAGCTCTTTCTCCAACAGCTACCTTCACCAGTTACACCACGCACATTTCACTTTCTCTCTCCTCACCTTGCAAATCGAGAGAGAAAATCAAGGAGATGACCAAGAGGAGGGGTGGAGAAGCAAAGGAAAACTGAAGCTCAGAAGTAATAGGCAATGAAGTTGAAATGTGAAGAACAGCCTTTTTCTTTTTCTGGTAGTATTACTCCAAGCTGCGTAGGCTTGTGACGTTCGAATCCCTTTCCACTGGGCTCATCAATCACTGGGGACAACGGAAAGAGCCTCAAATTGGCTCCCACCAATAATAAAAGGTAGGGAAAAGGGACAATCCTTTTAGAGAGCTGTTTAATAAATCTTGTCTAGACAGGGAACGTGAGAAACGGAAAGGATTTCTTAGAAGACCGTGGCCATTCAGTCCCACGCCACTTACATTATCGGCGTATGCTTTCTGCACCTGGTATTTTAACAGGAATTTTCATATTTTGATTCTTGTTATCCAGCGTCATCCAAAATTAAAAATTAAAATTGAAATATTTAAAAACAGGTGAAGATAATGAGTCGAGCTGATGGAAATCGTATGCTGGCACTATTCCTGCTGCCTGTGCTTGCCTGGCTGCAAAAACACCAAAGAGCCCCTGTTGCTACTTCTCTATTTTCAGCACTTGCTGACATTTTGCTGTAATTCATTCTCATTTTGTCCTCTTCTTTTGAAAAGTAACAACCTCGCTACTCTTCTAATAATAAACCAACAGCTCTCAAGTCCAAAAGACCTTTCAGCACAGGGCAGTTTCTGTCAGTGAACAGCGACTAAGCGCAGTGCTCGCTAAGACTTACGGAGCACCTCCAGTGTAGAGCTCCTCAGGTCGCTCACACAATTTTGCCTTTGGTTTCTTCCCCGTGGGATTTCCTCTGGGCAGCCTGTCCTCCCCAACACAGGGGTCCCACCGCCGGCAGCCAGCCTGACAAGCGTGGATCTGGTGCGTTTCTGATGGTTCCCTCCTCCGCTTTCATCTGCCAGACGTGCTGAAGTCTCCCGCAAGCCGCAAAGCTTTTCTGACATTCCTGCCTTTTAGATCCAGGGTTTCAAAGAAGAGCTGAAGGTTATGTTGATTATGCCCAAAGACATGTTTCCAGAAAGCTGTAGATTAAATAAAAAGGTGTTTTGCTGTCCCAGTGATCAGCCAAAACTGTTACTGAACCAGAGCATATGGGAGACGAAAGCCATCAGAGGAACATGTGATGTTACATGCTGCAAAGATTTGCTCTATCCAGCAGAGATCAAATGCAGCACGAAGGCAGAAGATGCATTTAGCTCAATTAAAAAAGACACAAATAAAAACACAGCCCTGCACTAGGTGAGATGACAGCCCGTTAGATGGCAGTTAAATGAAGGCTAGGAAAAATCCCTGCCTCTTAAAAGCCCAGTCACACAGAAGGCCTTTCGGATTCAAGAGCCCCAGAGGGGCACTGGGAGATGTATCTGATGGAGCTGAAGACGCTGATTTAAGGGAACAAGAAAAGCCTTTGCTGAAACCCAAGATGAAACCTCCTCATTTTGCTTCTGGGAAGTTCATGCTAACCCAGCACAACGGGATTCAAGGTTCTGGCAAATTAACATCCAGTGGACACTGTCTGCAGCAGACCTGACAAATATTTGCATCAGCTATGGCTTCACAGAGTGATACAGCATTAATATTTCATGGCAAAAAAAACCCTTTTGCTTAAGGAGCTGTCGATTTTGGGCTCCTCACAGTTGCTACAACAGCCACAGGCAGCAGTCACTGCAGAGTTGCCAATGGCTTCACCTAGCAAAACCTCAGCTCTTAACAGACATAAAAAGATGTTGGGTAATTTCCCCATGGAGGTCAGAGCTCCAACCCAATGCATTAGGTCCGGCAGGGCAGCAAAACAATCTGAACTTCAAAAAGGAAGCAAAAAAATGACATTACGCCTCAAACTGGAGGCACATCTGGAGAATGGTGAAATTGTACGGGAGGAGCTGAGGTGCAGAATTGCAATCCAAATTATTTCTTTTCATTCTGAAGCCCCAGAGAGTGTGTGAACTCGATTCACTGATATAGACTGGAAAGCTCTGTGATGCACATCAGCACACGACGCACTGCGTCACTGTTACAACCCATTAGCAGGCAGACAGCAGTTACCTCTTCCGTTAAATAGAAAGAGACTGGAAAGCAACACACTTTGGTCAAGCGACAGTATTATAAGTCAAAACAAAACAAACAGAAAAAAAACCCTGTTTCAATTATTTACCTGAAATTTACATCTCAAGTACTTGCAGGCAGCTGCGCTCAGCCCTGCACTGCTCATCCAACACACACTGAGCTGATCCCAAGGCATGGCACTGCAGGGATGCTGCAGGAGATGCGCACGTATCAATGTGGGTATAGATTTGTATCTTCCAGACCTAGCCACAGAAATGTCAGCTGGCCTAGTAGGAACACGTGTGTAGCAACGGCGTTATTTCAGCATTCTGGGAATCTGCTGTTTGGTCAGCCTAACCCAGCTGGATCAATTTGCCAGGTAAGGGTCAAGACCAGTAGGTTGGGTGAGTCTTTGGAAGGAATAGAAGAGGTTTTTCTCCTTAATTAAGACTGCATGGCCACCAACAAAGTAAGAAGAGTGGAAAAGCGCTCCTCCTGCACTGCAATCAGCTGTTCCATCACACCATCCCAAATCCCAAAGAGCTTCCCATACTTTATAGGGGGGCTACAAGGGGAGAACATTTTTGATTCAAAGCCTGTGATGCCATCAAGAAAAAAGCAGAGTGAAAACATTTTGGTATGACAGAATTGCCTCATCCATGACAAACATCACCTCCTGATGAGCTCTGACCATAGGCGCTTGATTTTGCATTTGATCAGTGTGAGTGATTTTGGTGTCATCCAACGTGGGACACTTATAGGCAGCGCAAGAAATAAATGGCCTTTTAACCACATTTCGTTCTTATACGTGCATCGTTCTGTTAAAATAATTCATTGTATCCTAATGAAACGAGCATGACGGGCTGGAGGAATGAATGAACACCCACTGCCCAGTGATGGATATTGATGCACGGGGTTGGAGGAGCTGTAATGGAACGGTTTTGTCTTCATTTCACATGCTACAAGCGAACTGAGTGTTGGTTTTGGGGTGTAATTGATCTACAGCAGAAACAAATCAGCTCCGCAGCTAAGTGAGGAGATGAAGTGGTGGATAATCTGTAGTTTAAAACTGGCTGTTCTGCTGAGATCAGATGTCTGTTTTGGCACTGAGCTGATGAGCTGACAAGGGAGCGGTTCAGCACCCAGCATCACTACTGGGCAATGCTGCTTCAGCTCCAGCCACACTGACACCGGGGCCGCCCATGGCACGGCTGGGGTTGTTCTACAGAGGTCTCCCTGTTTTAGGGACGGTCCTTCACCTGCTCACAAGAACATCACGTGGAAGGGACAGAAATAAAAGGCAGATGGGGGCTTGCAGGCTTTGCTTTTTTCCTTCATCACCTCCTGTACTTTTAACTGCAAGAGCTTTTTCCGAAGCACTTCAAAGTCCCTGTGGTTGCAACCATCCCAAGAACACACCTTCTTCTCTCTTTTACCTAAAAATCCCCCGGTCTCCTGAGAAATCTAAAAAAATGTTTTTTTTTTTAATCTAAGACCTATTAGGTCATGTTTTCCACATCCTTATCAAAGCAAGGCAGTTCTTTACAGGAGATATATTTTCTAGCTGATCACTCAGCGGGATTGAAAGGAGTCCAGCAACATCATCTGCTTCCTGAAGAGGGTATTTTGCAGTTTTGCAGACACAGCCATTAATTCCTTGATATTTATTACAGATTTTTCTTTCTCGGGCTTTCACTCTGCTCGGCGCTCTTGAAGGATGAATGGGTCACTATTATTCCTGAGGCACGCACTACACATGTGCCTCCCCATCCCTCCCACTGTCCCCTGCCCATTTTGCAGGGGGTAGTGCAGGGGCACGGGTGCCAGGGGCTGGGCAGCTGTTCACAAAAGTCCCCTTCCAAATCCTTTCTACACACAGATTAGGAAGGCACGAATAGGGTTTAAAGCAATACGCTTTCCCATCTGAAGGGAGCAATATGCCTGCCATCAGCTGTGTGCTATGGTGGGTTTCCCTGCTGATGGGTAAGGATCACTTGGACTTAACAATTTATAATGTTTCACAACTCCTTTGAGGTCTGAATCAGTCCCAAGATATCAGAAATCAGAATGAGATCCTGCCACCATTCAAGCTTGCAGGCCGTTCAGCTGCATCCTTTGCATCCTATTCAGACTGAATGGCATTTACTTTGAGGCTCTCTTGTCTCCAGTTTGGACTCCTCAAGGCTGTTTTCTCCAAGCATGAGCAAAGGCTCTCTTATAGAATGCATTTTTGGTATAACCTCTCCTTCCAGTAGGCAACATTAAGTTATCACTTATTTTCCCCGCACAGAAAAGTACAGTTTTTTTCAAAACTAGCATGGTATTTCCACCCTCCTTTTGACATTTTCAAGTTCATTACACTCAGGTAGTACCACAAAGCGTGTCATTCCTCCTCTCTGGCAGGACTGATCACCACCAAAGGGGAAAAAGGAACACTACACACCATTCAATACGGAACGTGGATGCTATTAGCCTCCTACCTAACTTCAAACACAAGCGCAAGAATCACTGCACGGCCTGGGTTGAAAAGGCCCACAATGATCATCCAGTTTCAACCCCCCTGCTATATGCAGGGTTGCCAACCACCAGACCAGGCTGCCCAGAGCCACATCCAGCCTGGCCTTGAATGCCTCCAGAGATGGGGCATCCACAGCCTCCTTGGGCAACCTGTTCAGTGCGTCACCACCTCCTCGGGGTGAAAAACTTCCTCCTAATATCCAACCTAAACCTCCCCTGCCTCAGTTTAAAACCATTCCCCCTTGTCCTATCACTAGCCACCCTTGTAAGCAATCATCAAGAAGAAGTCAAAGGGAATACCTGTACTCAACCACCTGAACAAGTGCTGCTCTTATTGGATCCTCGTGGCTTTAGCCAAGCCCTCCT
>PPHD01004387.1:15481-28677 GCA_002909625.1 Bambusicola thoracicus | reverse complement strand
TTTTTTTTTTTTCTAAGAAAGACATGAAAGGCAATGAAAAATACTCCATCAAAGCTTATAATTTTCCTGAAAATGACACTGGGAGAAATTAATATTTTTTGAATGAAGTGGGCATTCCATTAAAAAAAAAAATCACTAATTTTCATTTAGTTCTATTTTTCAGTTCTATTAATTGTTAACTGAAAAGAGAAATACAAGAGCGCTAGAACACACCATCCCTTTTGCCTTCTTATCCTAATTTGGGCACTGTAGCTCCCTGAAGAGCTTTGCCAAGAAAAAGAATCCCAATTCACAAATCAAAATCAGGTCAGCTGAGGCACTGCATCCTATGCATTTTCTAAAATTATGTGCATACCTCCAGGCACCAATGGAAAACGATCCCAGTTCCTGAAAATGTAGTGATGCCTTATCCTCTCTGCCCCGGGAACCACAGCAAGGCTGAGAGCAAGGCTTTCCCTTGATCCGCATCTGACCTGCTGGAGGTGACTGAGGGGATGGGAGGCTTTGGGTTTGTTTCTCCCCATGTGGTCCCCAGACAAGGAGGAGTTGTGGCCCTGCACCCAGAGGGCCCCAGGGGATGCCTGGTGTAAGGGTACTAGGGAAAAAGGGTGATGGTGGAGAGAAATTGACCAAATTGTGGAAACCCCACCTGCCCCAAGGGCAACCTGAGGTGAAAACAGCTCAATGGCTTTTGCTGCTTGGTCATCAAAAATCTTTATGCTTTACCTCCACAAACAGGCCTGGGTTTTAGTAAATTCCCTGGTTGTAAGAACACTCATACTGCAACTCATGACTTTTGAGGATCTAGGAAACTTATTTCCCAAAGTTTGGGAAAGTTTGTTTCCCAAAAATTTGGTTGTAGACATTTGTAGTCTTTTATTAAGGGCTTATGATTTCACTATCACATTGAACCTGTGATGTTAGTAAACCACAGTTCTCAAGACAGGCTTTGGCTTTATGGAAAGGCCATTTTGCTCATATCTGTTGGGAGGGTATCATACTGTGATAGAATCATTAATGTTGGAAAAGACCACTACGGTCACCTAGTTCAACCATCAGCCCATCCCCACCATGCCCACAAACTGTGTCATGTCCCTCAGTGCCACATCTACACATTTCTTGAGCACCTCCAGGGACAATGACTCCTCCACCTCTCTGGGCAGCCCGTGCCAGTGCCTCACCACTCTGAGAAGAAATCTTTCCTGGTGTCCAACCTGAACATTCCCTGGCACAACTTGAGGCCATTCCCTCTCATTCTATCACTGTTACCTGGGAGAAGAGGCCAATCCTCACCTCGTCGCAACCTCTTTTCAGGCAGTTGTAGAGAGTAATAAGGTCTCCCCTGAGCCTCCTCTTCTCCAGACTAAGCAATCTCAAACCCAGTGTTTGCATCTCACCTGCCATACCGCTGCCTGCAGACTCACAGATCTGCATGGGAAAGCCAAAAGCGGGGCCGTACAGCTGTTCTCTAACTCCGTTCCCTGCAAATCTCTGCTGCCACTGCACATAAACACTGTCCATGGGTACACAGGGAAGGCCAAAGCTGCATGATGCACCCGCAGAAAGTGAAAGTACTTGACAGCGGCATTGCCATTCGTTGTTAGTATGATTGTTTAAGGCATAAAAACAAGTAGAACCATTAACAAGAAGAGAATGTGTATTGTCCCTGTTGGTCTCCAAAAGGTGAACGCTGTTTTTGAGGCGTGCCACTGTGCTAGCGCTGTCCCAGTTGCTCACACTTGAAATCCCCTGGAGTCACTCATCAATGTTACATGGCTATCAGGAATGTCAGGTAATTCCAGGACTTCTGAGACACATTTTACTAATGTCTTGGCTTCTGGGAAAATTTACGGGTCCGCTACATGTTTCCACAAACTTTTATGGAAAGCACGGGGCTGAAAACTGAGTGAATAAGCATCATTCTAATCCAAAAAAATGACTCAAAGGTATGTTTTCTTTTGTTAATGATTAATGCAGGAAGTTTATTCTTCTCTGATGGCAAGCAATGAAGCCAGAAAGTAAATCATAACTCAGAACTGCGCAAGGACAAGGTTAGAAATCTGCTGACCATCATTATAATGTCTTCAGTTTCCTCTGAGACTTCCTGGGGAAATTCTTGGGATCATCTCCTTCTTGCAGAGTGCCACAGTTCTGGTAGCACCACACATGGCGGTTGGGTTTGGGTAGGAAAATCAGTTAATGGCTTATTTAATACCGTGTTGGTCATGTATGTGGCTGGAGCGTGAGGCAAGTTTGAGTTAAAAGTGATTTTTCATATTTTTCCGTGTGAATCTCAGACGCGCACACGTTTCTTCTTGAAGTTACTTTTTCTGCAAGTCAGGGTCTAATGAGAGTTTTAGACTCATGTGACAGTATAATCTTTTAGTGCTGTCAAATCATATTTGTATTCAGACTATCATGATGGATTTATAGCCAGGACATGTCTATAAAATATTATTTACAAGGGAAGGGAAAGTGGCTCCCAACAGCTCCTTGAAACTTTCTGCACATCATTGCTCTAATGATGCTAAGGGGGGAATTCTTGAAACAAGCAATTGCCTTTTCCCCTTTAAGCAGTGACATTTATTACAAAATTTCAGCGATGTGAAAAAAAACCCAACTGTCTGTCTCTAAAGGAAATGCTGAAACAGAGGTTACGTTTCCATCTGCTTGAAAAGCTAGCTGCAAGTGCTCCATATTTAGATAACACCACAGACCTGCAGCTCATGCTGCAGTGACCCACAGATACAGGACCACACTTTTTTCTTCCTTTTTGAGAGAGGTGACAGTGTGGAGATGGAAAGGGCATTCTCTCTTCCAAGTTTGCTTAAAACGTTCTTTTCTAGAGAGAAGTGAAAGTACTCAGCGTATGGTGCGGACACATCTTGTTTTGGGGCTGTTTGGAAATCTGTGCATTACAGCAGAAGGCCCCTGCTGGTTCATTCAAAGTCATTTTGTCCCCTGATCCTTTTCATGACGGGCACAGCACAGAATGTCCCTGACGGTTTGCTGCCAGCCCCATGGGAGGAAGAGCAGTGCGGATTGCTGGGATTGTCCTGGAGGGCCTCCAGGAGAAATCCCCCTCAAATGTGTGCCACTATTCTGGTGTTAATTGTTTGCAGTGGAACCAAGAGTTTACCGTGTACTTTTGTGCTCTATTGTTGACATAAAAGGAAGTATCAAACTTCCACTACTTATTGGCAAACTAAATAGAAATATTAAAGGGGAAGTCCAAGATGCTTTATTTTCTCCTTCAAAGTCATTACTTCATAGCCCAAACAAACGGCTCTCTGAGACAACTACAGATTTTCCTGAGGATGAAAGCACATCTCTTCCCAGAGCAAAAGCACAGGAGCTGGTGTGGATTTTAATGGTGCCCTGCAGTGCTGGGATAGCCACCTTCCCACTCCTTCCAGCATGCGTGTGGCGATGTCTGGACTGGCTGATGTCTACCGCAACACTTCCTGTGGCTGCAGCAGGGTGGCACAGGTCTCCAGGTATGCTCTAAGCTGATGATATCTCTGACCATAGGGCAACCACTGAGGCAATGAAAGATAAGAGCCACTCCTAAGGCTGCAACCAGTCCCTCTGCAACCAGACCCTTAAAAGGAAGAAAAGGATTATTATACCTTCAGGAAGAGCAGGATCAAGCTAGGCAGCCAAAGTGCAGCCTTATAAAGTCCTATGGACCCTGACAAGAAAGCACCAGAGAGCCAGTCCTTGCCAGCATGCAGGGTCAGTGTGCACTCGCTCCCTGCTGTTTCGGTCCATGGCTGGTTCATGAGCTCTTGCTGGCTGCTGTGCTGGTTGGAGCCAGCCAAGGGGCAGCACGATTATCTGTGCGTGGGGAGGGAAGGAATGAAAGTGGTGCTCATGTCCTGGAGCTGGGTGGGGGCCAGACCTGTGTCCCTTGGCACCTGCCTGCCTTTGCAGGATGGAAAGTTCCGGTTCAGATCCCTTCTCCTCAGTTCTACGTAGCCCAAAGGGAGGCTGAAGGGCAGTGCTGGACTCAGAAAGCAGTCGCATGAGGGCATCAGTCTTCTCCTGGACCAGCAAGCAGAGGAAGTTAACTCCTCCAAAAAAATCCAGTGATAGCTGGTGCAAAAGGCTGTGCTTTAGTATCCAATCACTGGACACTTTTGTGTCTGCTTTGCCCCATTTCCTTTGGCGTACCAAAGGGGTCACCATAATGAACCATTTGTGCCATTTGCACCAGTGGGTGTCTTCCAGCTCAGGGTGTTTTGTGATTCCATGACAGAGTGTCTGTGACTTCTTCAGGAGCTGGCAAATGCCACAGTCACAGCACTGTCGAGCACAGCTCAGCTGGCACCAATCACCCCATGCCAGCCCAGGAATTACACTTAGCCCCTCTCCGTGCTCTTGCATTCGGGCCCAGTGTTGCTCTGCATGTTGTGCTGTGCCCGTGGCATTTAGTTCTGGGCTTTCTAGGAAAAAGCAGCTGGCCGCAGAATGTTGGGAGGCAGGCTGGCTGGCTCTGTGTGGAGAGATAAGGGAGAGCTGGTGTGGTTAACTCCCGCAGCAGCTCTGGGAGGGGTTACTTGCAGACTTCCATGCAGAAACTGTATTACATTGAGGTGAGAGGCAAACTTATGGGCTCTGTTTTCCAAATCTCCCACAAGGCTGGGAAGGCCCGAACAGGGGGAAAGAATTCAGCAAGATCACAAAGGGGCTTTGGGCTTTTCTTGACCTTGTCTAGGGGCTTGCCATTTCACCTGAGCACCTTGAGGCTCAGTAAGGTACAGCCATTTGGACTCTCTTGATTCTAGGTGTGATGTTAGACACCAGGATTCAGCTCGAAGCTCACCCCAGAAGCAGACCAGGCGCCACTGCAGAGCCTGCAGCCCTTACTGCAGAGAACGTGGCAGTTGCTGGCGTCTCCTGCTGCTCGGCACCCAGCTCCATAGGGGCAGCTCAGCTCATCCCAGCCACGCTGTTGCATAGGCTGAAATACCAAGAAGCCACCATCTGCTAACAAGCTGCTGGCAAGCTAAAAAGTAAAGAACCTATCTAATTTTTCTTTGTTTTCACAAACCCAGTTTCTCCTGCAAGCATGTTTATTTTGGTGCTGTATGGGCTGTTGCTTAGACACTTGTATGTGTGGAGGCTCATGTTTGTTAACTGGGCATTTTCCCTATTTCTGCTTCCTTCTTCGTGTTACTCAGACAGAAATAAAATGGGAAAAGTACAGTTCCTAATGGACTCATCCTGGGCTTGCTGACATCCAGACAAGTGTCAGTCTGTGTGTAGGAAGAAGCTCTTGAGGCTCTTTGAGCTGTGCACGTTTCTACTGGACATGGCGATGGCCCTGGCTGCAGCCACCTCACCCCTGAAGAGCTGTGGGAACCAGGGTCAGACCCAACAAAAGGTCAAAGTGCTGGTGTAGAATGCTGGTGTAGAGTGCTGAGAGCATTAATGAAGCATCCCCTGCATTCCAAAGGGACAAGGCAAGTTCTTGCCTTGGGGTGTGTCCTGCTTCCCTACAGGGGCCATACCTGTAAGGAAACAGCTTCACTTTGTTAACAAGTCCTGCTAACAGGATTGTGGGAAAGAACCATAAAACATCTTTCCCTTTGATATAATGACTGTGGAGCATCTCAGCTATAGGCAGCACAATAATAGTAGCAATGTTGAGTATGTGGCACACAGCTAGCAGACCAAAGGGTTCTGGCTACAGGCGATGCAGCCCCACAAGCTCAGCCAGGCGTGCCCGGCCAGCACCTGCATTCTTGCTTTGTTATTGTTATGATGTACCTGAGTTAGAGAAACTTGCAGGGAGCTGATCTGCAACTGGACAAGGGCTTCAGACCCTGCAGAAAGAGCCATCTCAGGTTACAGCAATCATGGCCTCCCCTCAGATGTGCGATGTTCAAAGCGCCGAGAGTCCTGGACTTTCCCAGCAGATTCCTCTGGAATGTAAATAATCTTCAGATCCCCAACCAGGTGCCAGCAGACTCCTTGGGGTAGCTGAAGGGGAAGTCCTCATGACATATGCACACTAAATAATAATAATGATGATTTACGGTGCTTTTTTGTGTTTTGGTACTTTTGTTATTGTATTTTTTTTTCTTTTATTTCTTTAGGGGGTGTGCTAGCTTGGGAAAAACAAGAGCTGTCAGTAGAGAATGTTACTGAAAACAGATCAACTGATCGGGATTCACTGAGTATTGGTAACATAGAGGTCTGGGCTATGATGCAGTGACGAAATGCAGGAATGTTTCCTTTGGCTTGGAGTGGTGATGTGAAGCAGATGTTTTAAATGGAGGCCCTGGCACTGCAGGTAGAGAGCACCTCCAGCTACATGAGTATCAACACTGGAGATGAATGCAGCCACACGCAGAGCTTTGGTTCTGTTTTTACACTTTACACATAGAGGAGACTCAGCACCAGGGCTCTGCTCTTGGTTCTGCCTCTGCCTTCCTGGCTGACCTCGAGAAAAACGCTTCACCAACTCATGCTTCAGTTTCTCCAGAGGAAAAGCTGAGGCCAGTTGGCTGGGTCCAGAGAGCAGTGGCAGCACTGTGATCCTCATCAGCGACTTCCAGTGTGGCCATGAGTGTGCTTACATTGGCACTGCTGGCTGCTGGGTGTGACAGAGGTGTACTGTGAGTGACAGAGCAGCAGGGATAGGGTAGGAGTCCCTGCCAGCTTCACTCCCACACCTCCTGCAAAGACAATGGAAGTGCTGCCTAAAAGATGTGCTGTCTGGTGCTGAAATGTTCCTCAGGAAATTCTCTGAATGTCTTTTTTTATTGTGAAACTTGCCAAGCCTCTGTGTCTTTAAATGATTTCTGTGTTGTTCATCTCTTCCTTTTTTTCGTTTTCTTTCCCTCTCCGAGCATTTCCTGTGGGCCTCCTGGCTGCTTCTTCCTTTAGCCTCTCCATCCTGCTCTGACTTCTCTTTTCTCCAGTCCCTCCCAGCTGGCAGCCCTTCAGAGCCGTATCCCACATTTTGCAGCCTGTTGGCCAAGCATGGCCCCTCATCTGTAAGGATGACTCAAGTTCTGCTGCAGTGTCAACAGGATCACTTGTTGTCCCTTGTGGTAGGTGTCCGGGACAGCAGGGTCCCCACTGAGGACAGCTGAGCCCCACTCTGGGCTGCAGTGGGGAGTACAGCCCTATGGCACAGGGAAATCACAAAGAGGCTGCAGTGAGCTTGCCAGGCCTAGGTGTCTGCCCCTGGGCTGGGCATATGCCCACCTGTGCCAAAGGTGCAGCTCCTACCTGGTGATGGAGAAGTGCAGCAGGAACACTGCCGGTGCTGCTATGGAAGTGGTGGAAAGGAGGGAGGTGTTCAAACTGGGAAGCCAGGAGGTGACATCCAGATCCCAGAGCTGAAGGGGTCTGAGGGATCACTGCTGCACCTGGTCATGTGGGGAAAGCGTAGCTCCAGGCCCGGTATTCATGGAGATGGGGCAGTGCTGGACTGCTGCAGTGCATCAGACTCAGAAAAACTGCTAGATATATGTTCTCATTTTTTCCCCCATTTTACTTTTTTCTTTTTCTTTTTTTTCTTTTTTTTTTTTTTAATATAAGCAAAAGAGTGATTTTCTATGGAAGGAAAACATAAAAAAACACCGAAAGACCCAAAGCACAAAACAAAAGAGGGTACGAAGGGATGTAAGAGGAAACATGTGGCAGTGCACAATGGGCTTTGATGCAAAGTTTCTATTTTTGAAGACACTTAATATAGTCCTTAAAAAAAAAAAAAAAAAAAAAAAAAAAGTCCTCATCCTTGCTATCCTTAAGGACATCCTGATTTCATGGGCAGCTGAGCAGGGTGGTCCTCTGATACCCAACAATGGTATTTCACTGCCAGATCCCAGATATATCCTGTTATGGCTGGGATCAGTCTGTCCCTGAGCAAAACTCTGTCTGCCTGTGCTACAGAACATGTTTCCTTCTCCAGAGAAAAGGCAACCGAAGCAAAGGTTTCTTGCCAGCAGGAGAGCAATATTTTTAGGAATTTGGAATCATGATTGCAGGGGCTGAAGGAAGTTAAGTCATACCAGCGTGAGTCCATGCAGGAGCATATCAGTTCAATAACTGGTAAGTACATGCAGAGAGATCAAAGTCTCTTTCTCAGATGAATAATCATGATTCACACAGCTGGGAGGTGCAAATAAATGATTCTACTAGCTAGCTATCACTTGTTAGGTAGAAAGAAAGCATTCTTTTACACTTAAATTAAGGTGTCCCCTTTGTTCCACCAATGTTTAAAGCACTACCCCATAGCAATCCAATGACAGGTGAAGTAGGAAGAGGAACAATGTGTTCTTGACAGAACAAATAAGTCACAGTTCCCTCCGACCGTCAGAAAGGGAAGTAAGCACAGCTGGAATCACAAACAGTACCAGGGGAAATCACCACTGCGTTTCCACCTCCCCCTATCCCGCTTCACACGGCAGCAGGCCCGTGTGTGCAGGCCGAAGGGGAGAACCATGCACATGGGCTTTCCACTTCATTCTGACAGATTGGCTGCTTGGGAAGGCAAAGCCAGGTGAACTTAGCCTTTGCTGTGTCCCAGATCAAAATCCTGTGGTGTTTCCGTGCTGCCCCAGCAGCTGGGAACTCAATTTTCCCTGCCAATCTGTGTGGCTGAGAGATAACGCGGAGGTGCCTGCAGTAGGAGCCACCAGGGCATGATGGCCGCTGGTGACCCTCCAACACCAAGTGCCTTGCACAGAGGAAAGCTGTCTCGGTACCAAAAGAGCACGGCCTCAGCAAAACAGACAGTTCTGCCTTTCAGGGCCCTGGGACAGGACTGTGGTGGCCTCATCCTGGGCACTTCTCCCATTGCCCACACGGGGGAGGACATGGGGCTCTCTCCCTCCTCCCCAAAACCCACTTCCCAGGTGCTCCTCAGAGCTCCTCTTGTCCCCACATCTGCTTTCCAACCCTCCTTCCCTTCCAGCTCTCTTTCTCACCTCCTTCAGCTCTTATCTGCATAGCAGAGAAAAACCATGTGGAAAGTTAACAGTGAAGATGAGTAGGACTGTGTTTTGGTTGTTACTCTGCTGGGGACAGCAGTGAATAGCCTTCGCACCTCTGACTTATGCAAGGAGATAGGAGGCCTTGATGAAGAAATGTTTAGGCTTTCATGTATCCCTCATCCCCCTGCTTTCTGCTAATTTAATTACCTCCCATGTGCAAAGGGACTGTGACTATTGCTGTGCAGCTACCTTCAGATGCCCAGAACTGGAGGTGATGTCTGAGGCCCAGGAACATCAACTCATGTTCAGTTGAGCTGCCTGGGCTGCCAGGCCAGGCCAGGACAGGAGGGATGCTCCTAGAGCATGAGTTTTTTGTTCTGGGCTCTGAATTGTAGAATAAATCAAGGCACAGCCTGCGATGCTCTACGCTGCCACACAGGGTCTCTGGAGGCCTGGGCAGCTCAGGGAGAGATATACAATCATTCTCCCCATATACAAGCATCCCCAGCAGCTCTTTTGTAGGGAAAAAAAAGCCATGTTTTCACAGTCTTGCTATAGTGCCAGCTGCAAACCCCTTAGCTGGGTTCTGCACAGATTGGTGCCAAATTGAGGTGCTTCTCAGAACATTTCAGAGCAAAATGAAGATACGAAAAGGGGTACAAATGGCCCCAGCTTTGGGGCCTCTCTGCCCTAAAGCTCTGCTGCCCCTAGACCTACCCATGGACACCAGACCATGTGAAGTGGCCAGGCCTTGGGGCCCTCCCTTCGCCACTCCGTCGGGCAGAGCAGGCACATACAGGGACAGGAGCTGAAGAGAAAGGCATGCACACCGTGAAGCGAGAGGCCAGCAGCTGGGCTGCCCTGTAATGGAACCAGGACTGGGCTCTCATTCCTCACCCAAGCTGTGCCAATTCCTCAAGCCTCAGGCACCTTGGCATCCTCAGCATGTAAATAAAGGTGTTTATTTTATGTTTATTTCATCCTCAACCACACACACCCTGCTCAGCTACCATGCTCCCACCCCTGCAGCAGACAAGATGGAAGGTTACTGATAGCATCTTCTTTCAGACACCTGGCTGATGCACCACCCCAAAGGTGGGAGTCTCTATGCTCTTTGCCATTGGGAGAGAGGTGATATTGAGCCTGAGGTCCCATTTTCTCCCCCTCTGAGCAGGCTCCTGATCCCCTAGACCAGGCTGTCACCACCACCATGTAATTTCTTAGTGGGTAACACAAACAACCCTTCCTGCTCCACATTCCTCCAGAGTGGTTGCATGTGGCATTTCCCATTAATGAAGGGAAGAAAAGAACTTCTCCCTTTCTTCTGCTTTCCAGAATAATTGATATTGGTCTCCTGGCATCATCTGCTGGTATGGGAAGACATCTGCGGAAGATCAGTGCTACCTGACACAAAACTTCCAGCTCCCAGGTCTGATCTTTTCATGCCTAATTGATAGCTTTGACGTGAGTTAGGAGCAAGGAGCAAACTGCAGCAGAAACCATTTCCAAGGGTGAGTTTGCAGAATGAACGCTGTTTAGCCTACAGTTTTGGCAGATGACTTATTTTGGAAAAGCTGCAGTGCCCCAACATGCTGCAGCAGGGCTTCACATCTACCAGCGAGATGGCTTTCAGTCAGAGAAGGGAGTTTTGCTGTTTTTGGAACAATCTGTCCAAATTTGGTCAAGTTACAGAAGCTTTTGGAGAAATTTCAGATCACATGTCTTCAGGAAGATATTCACAGGATTTTCACATCTCAGTTCCCCAGGGACTGCCTGTACTGAGCATGCTCAGCTCCAGGACTGAAGACCAATGCAGACTAGCACCAGATTTAAGCTGAGAGAAGGGATACCCATATCCCCAAGGTCCTTGGTTCCTTCTGCAAGGCCTGGGCAGTACAGGGAAGACATATGCCTATCTGAATGCAAGTAGATCAACCTCTGAAGTAGGCAGAGAGATGGATGGAACAGGTAGGGATGAAAGTCTAGGCGTTAGGACCAGGTGTCAGACTGGGACCGTGTGCAGTGACCACTGTTACTTCTCATGTGCCAAAGGCCAAGATTACTAATGAGAATGCTACAGCCTTTTACATAACCAAGTAAATCTGCATCTGTCTGTCCTTTCCACTTTATCTTTCATTGGATTCCATTATTCTTGTATAAGCATTTCTGCATTTCTAACTCACATTTTTTCTTGCTTCTGTCCCTCCACCTGCATGCATTCAGCATTAAGCAAACTGCTCATAAGAGCGGTTTTCAATTGCCTTTCTTCCCTTCTTACTAGTGATCCCAGTCTACCTCTCTGTCTCCTCAATACAAACATGCCATCAGTACTTTGCAGCTTCTCAGGCTGTTACTTAAGGGATTGGAGACAACTTAACACCTCAGGGCTGTGGGCAGGGGGAGCTTCATCTCACCCTGACCTCTCCAGCAAGTTCTCCACCGCTGAGTGTCAGGAGTTGATATCTCTCTGGGTTTCTCTGTGGACCAGTTAGACTTACTAGTTTTACAGAAAATATTTCAAAGCTTTTTTCAAGGGATAGAACACCTCCCCTGTGAGGACAGGCAGACACAGCTGGGGCTGTTCAGCCTGGAGAAGAGAAGGTTTCAGGAAGACCTGAGAGCTTTCTGTATCTAAGGGGGATAAGATAAGAAAGAGGAGACTCTTTAGCAGGGTCTGCTGTGATAGGACAAGGGGAAATGGTTTCAAACTAAAAGAGGGGAGATTTAGTCTAGGCATAAGAAAAAAGGTTTCAATGATAAGAGTGGTGAGACATTGGAACAGGCTGCCCAAAGAGGTGATGTATGCCCCAATCCTGGAGACACTCAAGGTCAGGCTGCAGAGGGCTCTGAGCAGTGTGATCTAGCTGCTTGTATCCCCATTCATTATGGGGTGTCAGACTAGGTGACCTTAAAACTTTCCTTCCAACTCAAATGATTCCATGATTCTATGATTTTAGCTTGCCTTCTTCCTGTGGGGTTTTATCAGGTTGAATTTACAATAGTGAATTGAAAACCAGAGGAATGGGGGCGGGGGCAGCATCTGGCTAAGAAGGAAGGGAGAGAGTGGGTGGAGAATTGGGACCTTCCTCTTTCAGTGGCCACAAGCTATAAGATTGGCTCAAGCCATCCACTGTAGCTCACTTTCCTCTGGCTCTTTCCTTCACATTATGAGTGTGCCTCCCCCTCATAGAACAATGGCCTTAATTTCTTTTGCTTTTTCAGTCAACACCTCCAACTTTCTTGCCCTTTCAGCTCACTGGCAAATGGATTTACATTTCGTTCAGTTTGGAGTCTCCAAACCCTGATGGGTTTCTGACTGCTTCCCTTGTAGCTAAGTCCCACAGCCAAACATTCCTTCACAGGTGCCTTACCTGCCCACCTGTCTGCATGCAACCAGCATGCAGCCCTTTCCTCCAGCCTTCTCCAGTGTTTGTCTCCCTGTCTTCCCACCCCTCACAATCTCAGACACCATGGGTGACATTCAGGCATGTAATGTAGAGGACCTCACCATTAGAATGCTGTCCCCATGTTTCCCCATCAAAGCTAAATATGGATTACGGTGTATCAAAATAGATGAATACTTAAACAAATTCTTTTGCACCACAGTTTCATCAAGAATTTGTCAGATGGAGCATCTCAGCAACTTCATCAAACAGAGACACAGATTTTGCTAACATTTGATAACATTTCTTCTAGTAGACTAAGATGATCAAAGGTTGCTCAATGGGAACTGTATCTTGTATATTGCAGAGTATCAACATCTTATTTCATTATAGGAAGCAAATCTAAGTAAAAAGTAATTTATACCAATGTAACAAAATCTACACAAATGCTTTAAGTGGCATAACTAAGTTAGCAAAAATAGTCTTATTTCCAAATGACAGTATTGTTAGAAAGATTTTACATGTAAGCTGGTCCTACAGATTTAGCTGCCTGTGGATTCATACCCATGTTTCTGGTTCTTGGTACATTGCACCAAGTCAGGTACATAGCATGCAAAAGTGCTCTGTTGCTGGCCTATAAGCCCATCTGAATACTCAGGCAGTGCTGGGCACTCTCAGTAGAGCTTTGAATTCAGGTCTGGAAACACACAGCCCTCTCTGGCACTCTGTAGGGCAATGCCTCAGAAAGTATTCTTGCAGGGAAGTATAGGATCTCTGCACAGCATCGGAATATCACATGGGTTCATGTGTGGGCCTGACATTTCCTTTTTTTTTTCATCCTACATTTGCCTCCCATACTTTT
>PPHD01004387.1:536-15303 GCA_002909625.1 Bambusicola thoracicus | reverse complement strand
GGCACCATTAAAAAAAAAAAAAAAAAAAGGTCTTTATATTTCCTCTCTCCATCATCACTGTGAATCCTGCTTGGATCAGCAGAATTTGCACATCTATTTTAGACCATCTGCATTATCCTTCCGCAGCAGGTGAAAAACACTGGTGGGCTTGGAATAGCAGCAATGGCTGAAGATTGACACAGCACCTCTCAGGAAAAGGCTCACTGGAGGCGTGGGAAGCAGCAGAGATTCACTTCTATTTAAAAAGGTGAGAGATGACAGCTATACATGCTTCTGAAAGGCCAGCAGTAATTCCTCGTGGCTAGGCTGAACCTCAGATGATACCCAACCTTTCCTATTACTGCAGAGTGCTGGGCACCGGGGCCACTATCTGAGGCACAGGTGAAGTCCTGGCAGAGAGACAGCAGGCAGGGCTGGACACCCTGCCTGCTGAGCTTCAGCATGAAGCACCAAATCCAATTATGGGGGAGGTTTAGGTTAGATATTAGGAGGAATTTTTTCATACAGAGGGTGGTGACACACTGGAACAGGATGCCCAAGGAGGCTGTGGATGCCCCATTCTTGGAGGCATTCAAAGCCAGGCTGGATGTGGCTTTGGGCAGCCTGGTCTGGTGGTTGGCGACCCTGCACATAGCAGGGGGGTTGAAACTTGATGGTTTCAACCCAGGCAATTCTATGATTCCATGATATCTACTCCCAAGTGCATGGATTTGTTTTACATCTTGAGAGATTCTCATTTTCCTGCAGTTGGGACAAAGAATCAAAGTATACTGACTCAGAGAGCATGAGTTCGTTTCTCTCAATGAGAAGTACATGGAGGTTTCTGTGGTGGCAGGAGCCTCCAAGGATACAATTCCTCTTTCTTTTGAACCTTGATCTGGGTAACTGTTGCAAGACTCTGAAAGCTGACCTACCCCTGAACATTAGTAATACTGTGAAGAAACACAGAGAGTTCTTCCTATTTGAGTGGATAACAAAAGAGATGTGGTAGGAGCTCACTATAAAAGATACTTGCAGAGAGTGGCTTGCTTTGGGGCATCTGTATAGCTACCAAAATGGGTAGTACATTGCAAGCCCATCATTTTAAGTAGAGGAAGCTGATAGATGTGGTCTCAACAAGGAGATACAGCAGTAATTTCAAGTACCCTTGCATCACTCTTGGAGGTGATGAAGACCTACAGGAGGCAGGCACTGCCTGATGTTGATACACAGCAGCTCACAGGGATGGTCCTCATAGAGCTTATCACAAAAAGCCACAGTTTGCTGGAAGCAACCAAGTGAACTTCAGCATCACAGAGAAAAGACCTAAAAGCATCTTCCAGAAAAGAATGAAAAGATAACAAGGAAAAAAGAAGTATTTTTGCACATTAGGATGAGACATTTTGCAAGAAAGCAAGGAGAAAAGCCCACACATTTAAAAAGAAATCAGTCAGGATTGCATTGCACATGGCTCCCTCCTTGCTTGCATTAGCCTTAGGGACAGCCCCCATAGTGTTTGAAAGACATTTTGTGTCTCCGCATGCTTGTACGTTTGTTTCATCACAGCATTTTTGCCCTCTTCTTCATTACAGCCTTCAGAGGTTGCTACCTTGGTTCATGCCAGGTTTTTGCAATGCTGGGTGGAGGCCCATTTCTCCACACCTATTTCCACCCTCACTTATCATTTGTGTTCCCTCAATTCCTTGCACTGCATCTCAGCGCTCTACTGCTGTTGGCTCATGTCCTCAACCTCAACACCTGTGACCTGTGTTGCCCTGTAGCTAGACTCCCTTAGCTCTTTCCTTGTGCAGGCTGAGAAGACTGAGGACACTTCCTGGCTGAGGCAGAGAGAGGAAGTTTAGGCAGTGAACTCATTTTTTTCTGCTTTCATGGGAAGCTGGGCAGCAACAGAGAGGTTTCCAAATGTTAGCAAGTCATAAAAAGGGATTAAAGAGCACGGTAAAGTATCTTGGCTGGGGTATCTGTGACCAGAACAGTCAACACTACATGAAAAGTGGATGACAAGATCGCAGCTGGTCAACTGTCTGTACAGGAATCAGTCTGACGTCTCTACCCTGGCACTGTGTTGATAGCCAAAGGGGAAGCTGCACTTGGTGTTTTCCTGGGGTGCTTTCCATCAGCTGGCAGAAAGGTATCATTTTTCCAGCAGAAAGAAAATGCAAAAGTATGCACAAAGTACAACTACCCAGGCCCAGCTGGAGCCGGAGATGTTGGTCCATAGCTGAATGTCTTTGGCCCAAGCCTAAAATCTAAGTTTCTAGACTCCTTTTTATTTTGCCTTTTTTTCACATTACAGTCCAGGTAGGACATTGTTCTTACGAACAAGCTTCTTACATGGTGAATCCCCATGAACATGCTATTCCCAATTTACTAGGAGGAACAAAACTGAAATCTGTCTGTCCATTCCTACTAAGGCTGTGACCCTTAAGCTGCATTTCTTAGACGTGAGGTTATTTATGAGTATTTATTTATCTGCATCTGGAAGTGTCTGTGCAGGCAGGTGACTGCTACTCAGTGCCTTTTCACTTGAATTTGGTAGTCCCCATTTGTTCAGGTTTCTTTGTCAAGAGGCACACAGTGAAAATTTCCCTCTCAGCCAGTAGCTCAAGGCATACCTTGTAAACTGGAGGCTGCTGTGCACTTAGATGAGGTGCCTCTTGCCCTCATTTGCACAACACTAACCAGGCTTCTTGCCTTCCACCAGGAAATTACTGAAGGTTTCTCTAGCTAGGGCTAGCCTGACCCAGGGAAGTTAAGAAGAGTGGTAAAGATGTGAGCTCCATTTCTGCAAGTAAAAGCATGCTTGGTGTCTTTTGAAAGGGGTGGGGTGCAGCCGAGTCACTTTCATTTCTGCGGACAGAGATTGCAGTTGTAGCTGAGTCATCCAAGTGCTCCCACTTGTCCTTGGGGTGGCCAACCTCCCCAGTCCCCCCTGCCTCATTCCGATGCTTCCCCATGCCCAACAGCTATGAGACACCTACCACATACCGCACTGCAGTGAGCTGAGAGGAGGGGAAATTCCGGGAGTGATGTGGGAGAGAGCAGGATGGGGCATGCAGCTGGGTCCCAGGACAATCCTGCTGGCTCATTTCCTCCTGTGACTGAGGATTAGGGGTTGCTCTGAAATGGGGTAGCTTGTCACTTGCCAGCCTGGCAGTATTTAATTGTTGGAGTCTCTTTCAGGCAGATGGTTCCAGCCCAGTGGCTGGGCGCTCAGTAGCTATGGGATGCCAGGAGTGCAGCAGGAAGGCCAGCCAGGGATGGGGAGGAGCAAGACCTCTCCTTCCGGAAGTGTTCCATGTGGATATGCTGCACTCAGAGCAGTGTAAAATTCCTCTGGACCTCAACCAAATGCAGGTTTCTGTCACATCCCTAAGTCAGTGAGAACTGGGGTCACAGTGCTATTTCCAGGAAGCTTTCTTGATCTTGCCCTCTGATAGTGAGATAAGGTCACTGACACATATGACAAAATCGGTGAGATTGGATGGTGTTCTGTCTGTGCTGTCAGCCCCTCATCTAGCCCGTGAGCCAGCACAGCTACTTCCATGACCCCCAGCCACTGTGCATCCACCCCAGAGAAGCACCAGTACCTCTGGGTATGGGACAGCTGGTTTCATCTGGCACAGTTCCAGGAGCAGTGGAGAGAATGGTTCATCCTGGACAGTCTGAGGAGGTGGTATAGGTAATCTGCTCTGGGGCTGGCTTCCTTCAGCCCACTCCATCCTTCACCACTGTCCCACTCAGACACCCTCAGGCACCGGTTTCTGCGTGGCCTCAGCCACATAGCTTGGTGCATAGCAGCTTAGGATATCCTCAGCTTTGTGCTATCAAAGTAACTGCTCTCAGCTGCAGTGTGGTTCTCTTGTTCCTTCACTTTGAACTGAGAAAACACAGAAGAAACATTAATCATGTCCAGTCCCAGTTGAGTTGGAAAGACAGTCATGGACAAGCTCTCTGTGTCCTGGATATGGTCACCATGTTCTGGCCCTGAGCAGCGTGAGCACAACCACTGGCACCAGCTGGCTGGGGCAGATATCACACGTGCTGACAAAAATGCATTTAGCAGAACATCACAGCCAATGGTGTCCCCGGAGTTTTTCACTTCTCTTTCGGAGACAGAGCAAGGGTTGTCAATATTTCATGACATCATCAGGTGCAACGCTGCTGCCTTCCAAACATAATTGCTGGTTCCATGTTCATAACCTGTAGGAACATTAATTTGCAGTTACTGGCAAAACTTAGCTACTGATGAAGGGTAATTTTTGCTTTGTTTGCTTTCACAACCATTTGCTTGCCATAATTATTTTACCACAGTACTATCTTCATTAACAGAGAGAACTTTCTCTTTCAAGATGACTGTCTGGAAGGTAAATTACCACTTATGCCAGGGAATATTGTCAGGGGGCACACCTTCACTTTTTTCAGTGTTTACCACACGGAAAAGGGCAGAGCTGGCAATGAAAATAAGGGTTTGTACATTTTCTTTTTAAGAAGACATTCTGCCCTGCAAACAATATTTAATGGTGCTTATTTTAAAGTGCAGCACATAACGCCTCTCTGTGTGCGCAGAACTGCTTCGTGAACAACAAGAGGTATTTGTGTGCACACACATGATACAAAAGAAAGCATTGGAAAAAAGAAAGAGAAAGGAGGATAATATATGCCAGCTATCCGTATTCTTCTGGTCTCTTTGCTTACTGCTGTATCCATCACTTTCTTCATATCCTCTTCATGACTAGGGAAGCTTCCATAAAATGGTGCTGTGCAGCAGGACCTTGTGGTTGAAGTGCTTGGCAGGAAGGTGGGCATGGTGTGGTACAGCTGTCTGCTCATAGCTCACACAGGGGCTCAGGAGCTGACTGTGCTGCAGCACAGCTGGCCCAACTCAGAGCATTCACCTTGTGCTGAAACATTGGTTGATCCTGGCTGAGATGCACACAGAAGACAAGCTGGAAGCTGGCAGCTCTTTGCCACTGAGGGAATCCTGAACCACTACTTTTATAGGCCCTTTTCTACAGAAGCCTTAGATGAAGGCGCTAATGCTCTTATCCCTACAGTACTTGTGTGTCCGTAGGGAGGGTGCAGAACCACTGAGCCACAGTGAAGTGCAGGACAACTGAAGGGCATCACAGAGAGCTCAGAAGATGTGGAAAAATAAATGCTATGGATAATAATTAAAAAATCTGGTCAAAATGTTGTAACTACAAAACTAAACAACAGCCCTGATAACTGTGTATAATGCGTTATGTCTGGGAGGGAGACATGGATTTCCTTTCTATAAAACCACAGCAGACTCTTCTAAGTCAGAGGGAAAATTCTCACCAGAAAGAAGGAAAGATTTTCTAATGTGGGGCCAGAAAAGCATCTGAGGAATGATATCAGATGACTCACAGAAATGTTACTTTTAAGAGACAGAAAATGCAGCCCAGCATCTCTTCAGCAGGTTCAGGGCTGCAGTAATTTGACACTGCAAACTCATTTGTTCCTCTGTCATACAGCCAAATTCTTTTGCCTGGTTTAGGCAGAACTCATTTCAACTCACCAGGAGCCCTTTTCATCTTTGTCGGTAAGATCTCCAGCTTTCCCTCCTTGATGCTAAGGCCTTTGGTCTCCAAATAAATCCATTCTGACTGCAGAATTAAACTGAGTAGCTGGAGCGTGCATTCCCATCACACCACAAAAAATCTGCTTTCTTAGAGTTGTTCTGGGCGCTGACAAATAAAAATAGTATTTTCTTCATTTTTTAAAATCTCTTTCTTTTTTCAGAAGGAGTTATCCTCCTTTATCCAGGAGATCGACCAGAAAAGCACGGTCTGCTTCTCTGAGCAAACGTGAACATTTTCAGAGGAAATCTGCTTACTCCGTGTTCTTCATACTTTGTATGTCCTACTGCTTAGTTAGTGCCATGATTGGTAGAAAAAGGCACAGCCTGGGGAGAAAGTCTGTATGAGCATCTGTATCTTTTGTTAATAAACAACTGTGTGGCAGAAACTGAAGGAAACCTGAAAGATGCATTCCTTTATAGCAGCTGCTCCACAGGCACCACTTAATTCTTGCCGCTTAGGCATAGCATCAGATCTGGAGCAGCTATGCGAGATGTTTGATGATCCTGCAGATGGCATGATCATGCACGGTGGAGGAAAGGAATGTTTTTGGTGACAGAGGCCCAGCCTCTTGCTAATGGTCTGGGTTGGGGATCCAGAGCTCCCTTGGCAGGGAAGAAGCATGAGAAGGGTTCCCTGCTCCCATTGCTTCTCTGGGGCAGCAGGACAAATGTGGCCATAACCTCATTTTCCCAACACAACCCAGAATTGCTGTTATCAGGAAATAAGGGTGGTGACTGCAACGCTCCCTGTTTCACAACCAGAGAGAAACATCTCTGCCCCCATCTCTGACTAAAGGAAGACATATTTCCCACTCCTGGGGGTGAGGCTGAGCCAACATAGCACTTGAAGACAGTTTTTTTCTGACTTCTCTTTCTGTGTGCGAGCAAACATCCTTCTGTCCCTGGGGCGCCCTGCTCTCACTGAGCAACTTTCAGGGACATCACATGAAGGATGGTAGGAAAATGTATCTGACAAGGAGCTAACCGTGTATTCCTGACTGGAACTCCTGGTGCTGGCAATGAGTGACAAAGTGGAAGCAAAGAGGATAATTCTCAAGTCTCCAATTTAAAGCAAATTCTTCCAATTTAAAGCAAACAGTATAAATGTGATGGGTTACCTGTGCAGCTCAAGGCATGCCAACCTTGGCTTTCCCAGGCAGCTGGCAGTGCCCCTCTTCCATCTGGTGAGTGAGTTGGAGTCATCAAAGGGGAAAATAGATCCATGAGGCTGCTCCAGCATAGGTGATACCACAGCAGGCACAGCTTCCATCTGAAAATGTGAAATGTTAAAGAAACACCCCTCATCAGGGAGTAGAGTAACTAGGTGCTGAAAACATTGGCATCCCTGCCTTGTGACACAGCATGTTAGGCAACTAATTCACCAGTTTTGTGCTGACTTCTCCTACCTTCATTTCCAACATCATTTTGCAAGACTGGCAGTTCCAGGCAGGCATAGGTAGACCATGGAGTTGGACACATAGATAGTACTAAGGCTGGTCTGACAGCAGCACATCGGGTAGTGACTCCAGGCTCAGCTGCTCCAGGAGAATGGAAGGGATGGGTGAAATTCTAAATCTCACTGGTCCCATGGGGCTGGTTTTTCCTAGAAGGTCTAAGACCAAAAAAAGCTACAGTGAATTATTTCCGTTTCCCAGTTCTTTCTCTTTCTGTTTTCTATTCTGAGATTTTCTTCCAGTTAGACAGTCTTTAGTCACTGGAGTTTAGGAGAAATAATTTCTTACTCAAAAGGGGGACTTCACCTTTGATGGTACCCAATTCATGACACACAGAAGTAGGTTCCTTTCCAAAGAAAAGTAACATTATCAATCAGTCACCCAAAATTTCCTGCAAAGGACAGGGAAGTGAGGGCCAAGGAAACAGAAAATGGAAGCAGTTACAGGAAAGACAAAAGACTCAAAACAAAAATTGATTTTGCTGCGACAATCTGCCAAGAAACGTCAGTGTTACAGAGAATGGAAATGTATCTGCCGCTTTTCATAATGAGGCAGTTTTCTCCATTGCAAATGTTTTCTACCGGCCTTGGCTCTGTCTTTTTAGCCAACTGAGAATTTCATGCTACCTAACAAACACACTTTAATACAAATCTCACTATAATCCTCATTCAGATACTCAAGTATTCCAAAGACTGAGCGTTTCTTATGCCAGTATGGAGCCATTCCCACTTCCTATGAAGTGTCAAAAAATCTATTAATTAACAGAAAATATAGTATCCATTTTGCCAATGAAAATATGTGCTTGAACTACTGTTGCAGTGTATTTTTCCTTACAGCCTCAAACTACACTGATACAGAACATGAGCATTTTTACTTCCATTTCTGAACCCTGACTACACATCGCTGCTCAATTCATCATAACTTTGAATATAATTTTTATAACCAGAAAGGAAAAAAAAAAAAAAGAAATATATTTGATATTTCAAATTTTACTTCAGTATTTGCCTAGTAAAAATTCCCAAATGCAAGGATTGATGTTGTTAAAATCTCATTTCTTATCAGGTGAATTTTTATGTGGGTGTATTTTGAGCCTTTTCATGGTGATCTTGGAATCGGTCTGTTTTGGGGGAGCACTGTTAGCTGTGGGTAATGAAACATCTCTGAATATTTTTTAAGAGATGCATAGAAGGCAAAGTAGTCAGTGCTGTAACCGCAGTTCCAGCAAAAGATGGATTACTCCACCACAACTTGCTGTGAACCATAAGGCTAACCAGTTCAATTGGCTTGGAATAGGATATAAACATTTTGTTTATTGACAGTGCTTGTTCAGTGTTGGTTTCCATGACTAACACGTGTAGCAACTATGACCAGCAGTCATAGTACATAGGCTGCACAAGCAGCCAAAACTAATGCTTCCTCTTCTGCTGCTGTGCTCTTTTCATGTACTCTTCTATGAAACATCCTCACAGCTTCTGTACCATATTCAGTACAGATCATACTGTCTCTGCTTGTATTTCTGTTTTTCCTTTCTTGTGCTGCTCTCCTCCCAGATCTTTTCTGAGGTCTCACTTCTCTGTACCACGCACACTCTGTCCTCCCTCACCCCTCACCCGGTTAACTTCAATACCCATCATCAGTGCTGTTCCTCTGACACTCTGGTGACTGCCTGCCCAAATTGCCTTCTCCACTCCTGGAGCTGGTCTGGGCAGGTAACAGTAATAGTGGTCAGTATGCCAGAAATGAGAAGTAGAGTTCTGCTGTCAATTGCTTGGAGTAACTCAATAGCTCAATACTTGAGCCATGGAACTTCCTCTGCCACCTCGGCACTGCCTTGTAGAATTCAGCACAGACCACATTCTCTACCAGAAATAACATCTGGATTTTTCAACCCTCTTTTCTACCTTGCAAAAGAAAGGATTGAACTCTCAGGAAGTTTGACAGTATGAACTCAAAGGTGGGAAAATCTAGTTTCAATTCCATATAAAGTGTGTCCTTTTTAGAAGAAACCAGAGACATTTTCCAGCTCTTCAGGAAAAAAAAAACATGAGTGCAGAGGACAGGGCTTTGTGGAAACTGGTGGAAATTCTAGACCTTGCTCCTGCTTCCTTTTAAGGTCAGTACTGTAAGAAACTCTGGCCACATCTATGCAGGGAAATTGTTCTGCTTTAACTAAAGTCCATTTTAAAATTAGTTTTAAGCTTGGTAAGCTCTGGAAAAATCCAGCCAGGACAGGTTAAGATGTTACTGACCCTTCTGGCTCACTGAGAACTGAAGTCAGAAGTTCCTCCATTCCCATAAGGGAGTGGGCAGAAGACAACAGTGCCAAAATTTGAGCACAAAGCTATGGTTCTCTACTCTTTGAGTACAATGGTATGACAAACGGTGACTCTCTAGGTATCCTGGAATATCAAGCAGTGACCTAGGATGCCTAAGACACAAGCAGGATGCAGATCTGCTGTCTCTGTGGAGTGGGAGAAAGGTCTGCTGGAGAAGCAGTGCAGAGAGAGCCGGCATCTTAAACTGCCACAATGAATGTCATCAAGACTCAGTTTTCAGAGACTTCACCTTATTTAAAATAAGATTTCTTTCTCATTCTCTTCTTACTAGGTTAAATGTGACTTGCACCAGTTTGACTTGCAAATCCATTTCACTGCAAATTAAGCCCAGACACTGCTAACAGCAATTACAGTGATCACAACATCAAAGATGGAGTTGTTTTTTCCAGGAGTTTTGCATGTGAGTATCATTTACTTCCATTCTTAATAGTGGGTAAATTGGACACAGAGAGTCAAGTCTGCAAACAGCACTAATCAAGATTGTTTCTTAATTTTTTTAAATTAAATTAAATTTAATTTAATTTAGTTTTTTGTTCTTGGCATACGGTCATTTCTACCTTTGCTTGGAATGCTTTTTGTACATGACTAATGATTCCAAAGCAGTACCCTTTGTGGTACAGCTATCTAAAAAATGACAGAAATAAATTAGAAGGATAAATTGTAGACTCGCAGGATGGCTTGTGTTTGAAGGGATCTCACAGATCATCCAATTCCAATCCCCCTGACATGGGCAGAGTTAGCAACCAGTAAATCAGGCACTAAATCAGGTTGCCCAGGGCTCCATTCAGCCTGGCCTTGAATGCCTCCAGGGATGGGGCTTCTCTGAGCAGCCTGTGCCAACATCTCACCACGCTCTTAGTGAAAAAATTTCCTCCTAACATATAATCTAAATCTCTCCTCTCTTAGTTTAAAGCCATTTGCCTTTGTCCTATCACTATCTACCCATGTAAAAAGTTGATTTCTTTCCTATTCTTAAGCTCCCTTTAAGTATTGGGAGGTTGAAATAAGGTCACTCCAGAGCCTTATGTTCTCCAGGCTGAACATGCCCAAATCCCTCAGCCTGTTTCTGTAGTCCTCTGATCATCTTCATGGCCTTCTCTGGACCCACTTCAGAAGCCCCGTGTCTTTCCTGTGCTTGGAGCCCCAGGTCTGAACGTAGACCTGCAGATGGGACCCTCATGAGGGCAGAGCAGAGTGACAATCTCCTTCCTCATCCTGTTGGACACCCCTCTTTTGATGCAGCCCAGGATACCATTGGCCTTCCAGGCTGCAAGTACAGACTTCTGGCTTTCCTTACAAGAAGGTGGAATTAATGACAGTCTATCTAACAGAGCAAGAAGGAATATTTTAGGCCAGTACTTCACACTTACTTCACAGGACAACTGCCACAGGAGGCAATGGAGCCCCCGACAGAAGCACAGCAATACAGCAGATGATTTAAGCTGCCTCCTGAAGTTCAGGCACCACTTGAAGAGGAACTGAGGAATCACCATGAGGGAGTTTCCTTTGTTTCTACCTTTGGCTTCTCTTCAGTCACTGCTTAGTGTTTTGCTTTTGATTAATAGACCATTATGCCCTGCAATCCATAGGACTCAATGAAAATGAGGAACTCCAGTTCACATCCTGTATCATAAGTGTTTTAGCTGTTCCTCTTTAATCATCTGCATACATATTTAGGAGAAGTTTGAATGTATTTTTTTCTTTTTCTTTTTTTTTTTTTTTTTACTCCATCTTACCCATTTAGTAGCTTGACAAATATAAACCAGTATTGGAGTTTCTTTCTGGCTTTTTGAATTATGGTGAAATGTCACCTATTCTCTTTGTTATTCTTCATGCATTTATATTATTTTCATTCATTCTCTTACAGAGGTAGACACATAAGGGAAACGGAAGCTGTAATTTTGCAATCTTCTCCCCAAAACTTCTGACGTACTAAATAGAGGATGATACAGCTCCTTACCAGCATAACTCCTGATGCACAGCCCCAGCATTCAGAACACCTGCTGAGACAAGAAGAAGAAGAAGCAGGGAGAGAGCTAAGTCCTGTAGATGAAGTTTTTCAGTATTCTGAGGCTTAGCACTTAAGACTGCAAGCTGGCTTCACTCATCACTCAGGCTGACATGGGAACTGCAGGGTACTACCGCTGATGCAGGCTGGACACTCAGCAGCCTTGCTCTGGGCACCAGTACAGAATCAATGCATTTTGGGAGGGCTATTCCCAAACCCATCCTCCTGGCCAACTTATAGAGCTTATCGTCCCTGGCACAGCACCAGACTCATGGTGTGTTCCAGAGCTTCCCTGGAGCTGCATCATGACATAGCAGTGATGATGGTGCTATGTCATGCACATGTGTGTAGCTAACCATGACAGCACTGCAGCTTTGCACATTGCTGTCCTGGCAGTACAGGCAGATGTGCCCTTAAGGGCTCATGCCAGCAACTCTGGCAGGGTCAGGCCCTGTGTTTCCTCAGAACTCATCTCTAGTGTTACTGCCTTCCTGAATGTTGATCACTGCAGTCACAGACCCGTATGTTGTCAAGTCCCTGCACTTTTGGATTAGGCTACAGGAATTCTTTGTGTCTAAAAAGGAAACTGGAAAACAAACAAAAACCCAAACATACACCCAGACACAAATAGAAATTCCAGTTAGTCCCAGTAAATCCAAACCAGCTAGTCCCTGCTTTCCCACACAGCCACCTTTCTTCTCTCTCCTTTGCCTTCTCTCTCCCTTCTCTCTTTTAGCAGAAGCTAAGCACTTAGAATCAGCTTCATTGCTCAGTATAAGGAGGTTTGCGCAGTGCCTGTTTCAAGCTGCCTCACTCACACACCTATGCTACCTTCGATTTGATGAAATGCTGGATGCCTGTACAGGTCAGTTATAATTAGAGAGTTGTTTTTATATTTTTCTCTTACACTCTACACACACACACAGAGTCTTACTTGACAGTTTCTATAGCTTAAATGATCGTCATGTGATGTAAACCACAGAAAGTATATGGCTAAATTCTGAAAAATCTACCTTTTCATATTCACAGATAAGTTACTATCACTGAAAAAAAGAAACACTCAATTATTTTCATCCCTAAACACTGGTGTCAGTTCCCTCTTTAAACTCCAGAGTTTTATATCCTGTCCATATTAGGACAATGACCCAAGTGATGGTTTAACCCATCCCACCTGAACTGTCATGATGCAAACTTGGCCTGGTAGACATGTTAATGGAGAAAAGTAGGAACATCTGTGGGCCTCCACTGTGCTTACTGATCAGAATCCCATTGTGGCAAATGGAAGCACCCTAACTTCCATGGAGTAACCGGCATGATTTCCATGTATTCTAAACAGTTTTGCCAGCTGAATATTGCCTTTCTGCTGGAGAGATGTGAGGCAGGTTTGCTGGGCTTTTCAGTGAACTCCTCTCACAAAAGCTTCCCCCTACAGATTCCACAGGAAAGGGGAAACGTATTAAAAACTCTCTGCGCTGTTACACTCACATAGAACTGCTCTTTCAAGGAAAAGAGAGATAAAGCAATGTCCTATGTCCTTTTCAGGGGCTTTGAATCAAAACTGAATCACTGTTTGGTTTATATTATACCATGCTGAAGCCAAGATGTGCCTCAGAATTTCCCTCGAAGTTTGAAACCAGGAGACTTTTTCCTGCCTCTGGGGAATAATCTCTTCATCACCAGGATCTGAGGCTGCGGGATTGTCCTCTTTGGCAGACCACAGCTCACCTGTAGCTAGAGACAAGCTGCATCCCTTCTGCCTCCAGCAGACCGGAGATCCTTCATTCCTGACTAATGGGCATCTTCCGCCTCCAACATCCCAAGACACATTGTTTCCAGTCGATGGGCCTTCTGGGGACAACAAAGAACTGTTCAGGGTGCTACGGGGGCTGGAAACTGCCTGCAGTGCTCCCCAAACTGGGTACGATAGGCCATCAATCAGAGATCTTCCCACCCCAGGCAGAAGCAGGGTGCCCAGGGGTACCAGGGCAGCCCCAGGCACCCACCATCTTCCTAGGGGTGGAACTTTGGCCTGTGTGTGGACAGTAAGCCTGGTAAGTGGGATCCATGGTCAGATATATCCCCAGAATGTCCAGGCAGGGCCATGGTAAGGCTTGTTAGTGGTTGTCACAATACTTCGTCTTTCCATTGCTCCACACAAGCCCATTTTCTATCTTCACTCAGGATATTTAAAGGGCTTCCTGCTTGGGACCCAAAATACCCCTATTTCTGAACCACTATCCCACAGCTTGGCTCTGTGTTTCAGGGTTAGGAGTGCTGTGGAGGCAGACAAGAACTGCGACCACTTATCTCAGCTGCCTTACTCCTAATAAGTCCCAGCGTATGTGTATGTCTGTCCCTCCTGCCTTCCCCTCTCAGAAGCATCCTGCCATCTCATATAAAGCCTGCTGGCGAATGCCAGGCACAGCTCTCAGGTGCAAGAATTGTGAAGAAAATTAATTCTGAGCAATTTGTGAGAAAAGGCAGTTAGTCAGGATGATCCAAGGGGTGGAGAGAAGCTGTTTCAGGATGGTGGGCCTCCTCACACACCTCTGCATTTGTGGACAAGAGGCACTTTAAAAACAAGCCAGTCACAGGATGAGCTCAGGACAGAGCTTATGACCACAAGATCTTGCATCCCTGTACGGAAGGAGGTGTCACAAGCTGCATTGCTAATGCACAGAACTGGCTACTTTAGCTACCCTAGCTTGCCCTTCTGAGCCCTCAGTGAAGAAGATGAGACTTGAAGGCCTGCATTTACACTCATACCCCTTTATAATCACCGCATTATACCTTTGGGTCTCCACTTCTTGTCTGCTGGAAGGAGGAGCTGGGAATAGAGTAGGTTGGTTAATCTAGCACTTAGAGATTCTTAAAGTACAATGTGTACATGAAAGGATTTAATACCACATTTGTCTTACAGAGTTCAAGCCTTCAGAGAGACTGTAGTAGCTCTTGGCTTCTGCCATGATGCCCTCATGCAAGAATAAAGGTGGCTTCCCAGCACCAAGTGCCCCCAAATCCCACAAGGAATTCAGAGTCACCGGTTTTTCTAGCCTTGTGACAGACAGACTGCCACGTCACTTCATGTCATCTTCTTTTTCCAGCGCACACTCAATTTGCTCTGTACTTTCCAGTTTTGCTGGGGCTGTCGGGCTCCTGCGCGCACTCCGTCAGCTGACACTGAGTCAGTCGGGGAGGCTGGGTCGGACTTTCTGAGAACGCCCACCAAAGCCTTGGCTGACGGTGAGTCCGGGCTCATCCTGAGAAGCCATGCATCTTTCCTCCCCCAAGCTGCAAACTTTCACTGAGGACAAACACAGTGACAGGCGCTGCCAGCCCCGCTGCAGCACAGGAAAAAAAAAAA
>PPHD01004386.1:14203-28679 GCA_002909625.1 Bambusicola thoracicus | reverse complement strand
GTTGTTGAGAGTATATTCCATCCAGTACATTCCATTCCAAAGATATTAAGCAGTATTAACCCCCAGTATCAATCCCTGAGGAACGTGACAAGTTATCAACCACCAGTGGGATTTCTAACCCAGGTCATAACCCATTTTGTCCATCCATTAAATTTTCCACTTAATTTTCCATTAAATTTTTATATTTATGTATCCCACTCTGAGTATGGACCTGCGTTCATCCAAACTGTTAAATAAAAAAAAAAGTCCCTACATTTTTGTAGTGCTTTTGTTTGCTTGTTTTCTTTGTCTGCTGTGAATAATGCTTCACTTCACTAGAATTTGCTGCTAGGCTCAAGGACCTTTGAGACCTGAGGGTAAATTTTACCTTCACATCCATCTAACATAATATGTCCTTTGGTCAACTCATCAATCACTTGTGTGAAATTTTCTTATGACACTTTGTAGAAAACTGGGTTGCTTGCATACAGCCATATTGCTCTTCCAGCAGACATCAGAATGATTGAAGTCCTTCATGAGTACCATAGCCTTCAATTGTACAG
The DNA here is from genome assembly GCA_002909625.1 of Bambusicola thoracicus. Taxonomy (NCBI): domain Eukaryota; kingdom Metazoa; phylum Chordata; class Aves; order Galliformes; family Phasianidae; genus Bambusicola; species Bambusicola thoracicus. Next base: position 28,137 of record PPHD01004386.1, on the reverse strand, counting down.
CTTCCTTCCTCCATCTTTCTAACAAAGGCTTCAAGTACTTCATTTATTTGAGCAAGCAGTCTGTAGTGGATACCTAGCACGGTATCACTCATGTTGATCTGTCCTTTATCTGCAAGTTCTTGACTGATTTGTCACCTGTTCCAGAGCAAAGCTCCATCTACCTGAGCTGATCTTTTGCTAATTCATCCCCTCCTCTCCCCTCATATTTTCCTGAAGTTAACATCTGTTTATCTCAACATTTGAGCCATGCGAGTCATCCGTTCATATTCAGGCTGATATTTTGAGGAATGCTCTTTTGAATTAAAAACTTATTCAATGGCAGTCTTGGCCAAGTTTTCCCAGAAAGAAATTTCTAGCTGAGCAACCTTCCAGAGAGAACACGGTTAAGACTTATATATGTGGCCTTTTCAATTGTAACTATTGCCTCACACAGTTCTCCAGTTATCTCTTTATGCAACACAAACTTTTAGAAATAAAATTGGGAAACATGACAATGCAGAGATATTTTTCCTTTCCTCACTTTCTGAATTACAGAACTAGATGAACCAGGTATGCAAATAGATTAAAGACTCGACTAAACCCGTGGATATGGATTTATTTCATTCTTGTTAAGTGTTGATTTAAATCAGAATATGGTTCCTCATTTGTTTGAATGTTCCTCTGTAGCCTCACTTCTCCAATCCCTACTTTCCACCCTGCCACACGCTTTTATATAGCATATAAAATTCATACACATACCTCTGGATTTGATTGTCAGCATCAAGTGCAGCTCAGAATATCAAGGGATCACCTTTGTCAGTAAGCAAAGGATGAGCACTTGCTTTCAAGCACATCCATCAGGGAACAGAAAAAAAGCTGCTACTTACTGAAGAAGCCTGATGTTTTATTCAACCATATCCCAGTAAAAACATTTCTGGATATTAGGCCAAGCAGGTTTTTTTTTTCCTCCTAGTTCACCATTAAGGAATATCTTCCCTACCCCTCCTCCCACTCAAGCAATTGAGATTTTTACTGAACTACAAATGCATTTCTTCATCTAACTTTATGAATCTGCATTATATAAACAAAGAAAGAAGAGCGCTGATGTAATATTAAATTTAAGTTGGTGTGTTTGGCAATGATTTGGAAGTTGGATTTTTTTTTTTAATTATTTTTTTTTTAAGATTGAGTCTAAGAAAAACGCTTTTCAGTGAAATGGATAATTCAGATCTCTGATAAAAGAGAAGCAACTGACCCTGGGTAAATTTCCTAAGATAATAAAGGCAATTAAAGCTGGATATATAACACAGATTGATTTCATTAACTATGCAAATCAGGCAAATTAAAGATTAAGGAACTATGCTAAGACAATCTATTAGTCAGAAATGTGCATGCGGTTGTTGTTTTCTGGAGAAAAAAAGTAAAACAAAACAAGAAGAATCAAAAAACTCCTAATCATAGTAAATATCTGCCGCCAACTACTATTATTTGAGTTCCTTTTTTTGATTGAGTAATGCAGTACATGATAGAAGTCCCATTAACGTCAGTTGGAAACCCTCAAAGATATGTAGATCGAACCATGAAAGTATTTTGCCATTAAATGGCTGTGTGCACCTACAAACTCGTATGATACCTTTTTCCCCATGTAATTTTTAAAACACAATGTATCTGTATTAGCCTCTTGGCTCAGTGAGCATCTTTCCTTGCAAAATGGAACATGGTTAGTATGTTAAATAAAGAGTGAAGGCACATTAACTGTACTGTAGGCATCTGTTCCCGTGCACATACCTGTCTGAAATATACAGGGATGTCAGGATAAGGGAACAATTTTGTCCTGACTTTAACAAAAGTTGCAAGGAAAGTAGGTGTTCTTGAATTGTTTTCACAATTCCCATTGAAAAAATGGGGATTTAGGGAAGAGATTTCCATGGAAGTGTGCTTTTCTTTAGGGACTCATCGCACTCCCACTGAAAGTCATTACAAGTTAGGCATTTATCTTCCCATAACTCCACAGCTTACGTGACAGAAAACACATTTATTTTAGTAAAAAGTCATAAGTTTAAAACATCTCCAGATGTTATTGAGCTAATAAAACCAGCCTAGAGAGCAGAAATTCCCCCAACTATCCCATCCTTTAGTTAATATGGTGATAGTAACCTTCAGCAGGATAATAAACACCTGAGAGCAGTGATATTTTCTAGCATTACAGCATTTTCCTTGCTTTAATTGACTTACACAATCTTTGGTTTTTCCACAAGCTAGCATAGAACACATTACACCTAAGAGTCAAATCACATTATAATAATTCTGAACAGAACTGAACATTGTTAACAACCCACATTTTACTACAAGAACGTAGAAGCATCAAAAAGCAATATAAGATCAGCCAGTAAGGCTTTGAGAGAGACAATATTAAAACCAGTAAGTCCTGCATTTCCAAATACAAGCCTACCTTTCCATTGCATTTCTTGAGTTTTGTCAAAGAGGTGCACTTAAATGACCTTCACTCATTTGTATTTTTTTATTTATACCAAGGAAGTCTTAGTTATGCATCAAACTCATCTATTCATTTAGTCTTTAAGACTCATATTTGAAACCACTGACTGACAATCCAGTTATGGTAGGAAATGTGGAGTAATGATAATCCGTCTCCTGAAATAAAATGACTTGTACACCTCTTTGTGGCTTTCAAAGCTTCAGTGGATTGAATTTTCATTCCCAACCACTGAAGTGTAAGCATCAGTTAATAAAACAACTTTTAATCTCTTCTAATCTTCTGCTCAGATTTACATGCAAGGGAGTATTCTTAGTACCTCAGCTAGAGTATGACAAGTCTAGGGTGGCTAAGTCCTTTATGTCAGTGGGTACTGATGACTCAGATAAGCTAGTCCTCCTGTCTCCCAGGTGCTGTTTCTAAAAGTCTAAAAAGAACAACTACAAAAAAAGAGTGGTGGTCACTATGACAGAGAAATGCCAGATGCTGAAATAGGTGAACTAAAAAGCAGATTGTTTAAACAGCTTTGTCTGTTCATAAGGAACTGAGAACTGAATAAAAAACAGATCTCAAAGCTTTTGTGAGGGTAATTCTAGAAGCCTGTACAATGCTATTTTATTATGAGCACCGCAGTTTGGCTGAACAGGATTCTGTAATCTTTCAGGCAATGGCGTAATGAGCCAAACTGTAAGTAAAGCTGTAGAAATAATTTTACAACATATATATGTGTATATATATATATATGCTCTTTTTTAAGTGAGGGAAATCAGCACTCAGAGGTATAATGGCTTTCAGTTCTTTAATACCTGTAAAGTGAGATTGGGTCTCTTTCTTGTGGTTATGTAGTTCAAAGAAAAGCAAGAATTTTGATAAAAGAAAGTGAAAGTCAAGGACCCTTATGTATAGAGATGATCAGACGTGACACAGAAATCTATTGTGCTTTATAAATTAAAGACCTATTTGTCTGTTGTAACTTAGTAAATTCCTGTTATGATTGTGCTTAGAGATAATAGTAAAAGGGACAAATAAGACTGCATTACCAAAGAAGGGCTGAGCATCTTTCAGCCCGAGAGAACATGGAGACACCTTTACCTAGTTTGCAGCTTTGTTCAATAATCCTTAAGATCTGATAGGAAGTTACCCCTAGAGAGACAGAGCAACAGAATAAGGGACCTTTCCAGCTCAATGTACTGCAGTTCAGGACAAAAAGCTCTTGTGTCATTGTCCCTGTTTAATCAGATTGAAGAGCAGCAGCAGTTGCGGAACCCAAGAGGGATAAGAGTTGATAGGCCCTAGGCAATGTTGAAAGGATTGACACTTCTCAATTGATTTTTTGCAAAGCTGATTAGCTGTGGCTGCATATTTGCACTTCAGGATAGAAAACCTGATTTTGAAAGGTGTGTAACAAAGGTGTGAGTCACTAGAGGATGGGTGTTTATTCTTAGCTTTAAACATTTTAAATAGGACAGCAGGTTTCTGGCTACTCTTTGGGCAGCCTGTCCCACATCCCCAGGATCACGGTATCAGAAAAGTTATTGTCAAGGTCTAGCTCAGGCCATGCAGCCTCACCTATAACCCTCACAAAAGAATAGAAAGAGCCTTCCAGCCTACCTGGAGAACACAAGCCTGGAGGGGTCAAGTACAATAGCACTTTGTCTCCTGACCCTGGTCAAATGTTAAATTCTTATTTCAATGCCCTTTCTGCTCTATTTCTTACTCTATTTTGTTTTTATTCCAACATCCTAGAACCCCTTACAGATTAAAGAAAAATTCCAATAATTCTAAACAAACCTGCATTCACATAAATTTCATTTATCATTAGTAACTCTTCATTTCTCTGTATCTTTAAGATATTACAATTTCAATATTTGTATGCTTGATTTCAGTACTCCATCACACCCCTTACTATTGTTATGCAATGGAAAACGCAACAATGACAGTGGAGTAGCTGAGTCTTAGGCTACAAGAAGTGAGGATTTGCTCAAATACAGCAGACATGAACACAGAAACAAAATAGAAAAAAAAGAAACCTGCTTACCCTTAGAAGACCTCAGGTATGAAGGTATCTACAATGAAATACCCTTACCTCCACAGATGACCCTTCAGTGAGGTCTGGGAAGGGGTGTATCCTGCCTCCACCCATTCTGGCCACTCAGGCACATTGCTTGCATGTGAGCTCCTCTGGGTTGACCCTGCCTTCCCACCAGGTGCTCAATCACTGCTTCAAGCCATGACTTAGCTTTTCCTCTACAATTGTTTCCAGAGTATCTTGAAGGAGGAAATAAGAAAAAGAAATAGGATAGGAATAAAATAGGAGTTACCTATATATATATATATATTCTGATACACAATGAATGGTCATATATTAGAGATGTTGAGAAAAGGAGAAAAGCCTTGATGTCAGTCCTGGGATGTCAGGAAGAAGCTACTTAAACAAGGCAACAAAAATGACAAACGTATCTACTTATTTCTAAAAGATATAGGAAAATATTAACATCGCTGTTCAAGACCTGCGTGCATTCATACAGAAGGGAGGCCAACTGAAATGGACCAATCACAGAAAAACTACTAGGAGCTGCTATGAACATCACATCTGGCCATTTCTTCATAGGCTCCTTTTGGAGTCTAATAAACTTGAAAAACCAAGAGATGAGCATTTTAGACAGGATTCTATTTGAGGACTGAAAAGTGACCATTTTACATAGGAAGAGTGCATGTAGGCTGGCAGCCTTGCAAAGAAAAATACTGAGAGTATGTATCATTATTATCCATAGATATTGGAAGAGGAAAAATATAAGCAAGTGGGAGGAGGTTCTTGAAACAGGCAAACAATCTTGGTGCAAGAAATTAAAAAGGAATTAAAATTGTCTTAAATTCAAATACTTAGGTTTCAGTCATACTGAACCATATTCAGCTTTACACTATTAACTACAGTAAAGTAACTACACTAACTATAGTAAACTAATCACTGAAGTAAACTAATTCAAATACTTTGTAAACTCTAATGTGTAAGGTCAAGAAAGTGAAGAACAATAAAGACTGTTGATTGCTTAGAAAAGCAGGTCTTTGGTTAGTGGGGAGATGTAAAAAATAGGGTATCTAATTTTAAGCATATGTCATAATAGTTTGGAAAAAAAACCTCTGTGGAAGTGCTGTTTCTGGCAGTTGTACATCTGGAATTATGGTACTGTGCTCTAGTATAGTCTCTTTGCATTTTTCATTTCATCTTGTCAATACTTTTTTGTTGTTGTTTGTTTACTTTCTATGGAAACAACAAACTCCTATTTTGAGGCTGTGGAGTATAAATCTTCATATAATTTTCAAATTGCTTTACATAAGAATAGAAAGGAATCAACTCTCCTAGTTTCTCTGAAAACTAAGAAAACTTGGAAGCACTGTAGCACCTTTCTCCCATTCTCCTCTGAATCCTTTTTTAGAGTCCTCCCATTTTTACCAGAAATTTGAGTTAAATTTTTGAAGTAACAAAACAGTGGAAGGGTAGGTACCTGTATCTTAAATTAACCTTCCAAGTATGTGACCTGAGCAGATAACTAGGCTCAATGCTCTGTACCCTGTCTGCTGGCCTTCTCTAATTGATTTTTAAGTCCATTAACCACTTCTAATTAAATTTTATAGAGAAAATAAAGGTGGTGAAAACACTCATTTCATTACAGTTTGGAAGAACAGTAGCTCCATAAGATAAAGAAACCTACATTTTGCCATGACTGTTCAGCTGGCCGTGCTACAAATATGCATATAAACCAAGCCACCACTGACCTCAGCACATTCTGTCTCTTTTCCAGCCAGGATTTAGGAGACATGAGAAGGAGCTTAGCATTTTGCAGTCAAGAGGTTTTGAGGACACTGATAGAGCAAGAAGTATAAAATACCATACAGTGGTAATTTTGCATTAGGGATGAGTCAGATAGAGAGGTTATGTGGACCAGGAAAGGAGATGGTGCTTTCCATAATTGAGGCCTTAAGAACATGGCACATACATCCATAGTAAATTTGTCATTTCTGGTGATGCTGGGTCTTGCAATGGATCTTGTGGGGTATCTTCTTAGAAGAAAGGCTCTTCCATGGCTTGAAATAAGTTATTTCTATAAGTATTTGCCCCAGTAATATATGACACAGTGTATGCATATATAGGTATAAGAAGTACAAATAGTATTTTGGGAGTATTTTAAGAAGCAAATAAAGTCTCTGCTTAGGTTTCAGCAAAATATATATAAGTACTTATTACCTAATGAATAAAAAATGTCTTTTTCCTTTTAACACTGAGTCACTAAGTTCACCAAACTCTTTAGGGATGATTATTTGATGATACTAACAGTGTTAATTATGATATTAATTGACAGTGTTTACTGATTTTATAGGGATAGATAGGGAAGAGTTCAAGAAAGTTATTACTCTGAAAGAGAAACTGTGCAATATTATAACATAGTATCTTCAGTGTTTTGCTGTACCATCACACTGTGTGACCTCAAGCAAGACATGTGGTTGAATTTGTTCATTACTTGACAGAGCTTTGCTGCTTGGATCTATTCAATTTGGAGTGAAATCATTCCTATGAATACTGCCAAGTGTAAGCCACTGATTCTTTATGTTAACTACATACCAACTGCCCGCTTGCCACTTTAATAACCATTCTCTATTTCATTGTGGTGCTAGGAAACAAAAATGTGGCCACAGCAGTGCCAGAATAGCAAGTTCCTTTTATAAATACAAACAAACAATAAGACACAAGGCAGCTTACTTCTGGATAATTGTAGGTTGATGGTTTAGTATGTACATCCCAAGGTCAATTTGCTTGTTTCATTGTAGAGGTTCAGGGACTGCTTTCAAATTGAGGGAGCAGGGGGTTGTATTCACAACAGGAATCAGAACATGATTTATAGGATGGATGGAAACCACCTTACCCACCAAATTTCCAGTTATCATAACTAGCAATACGACATTAGTGGGAGCTAAACTCCAATTTACAGCTGTCTTACACAACCTGAAGCCATTTCATGAATGAAATTAACTATGCTGTTTAAATCAGTGTTATAGAGCAAAGTAGAGGAGGAATGTTATTTCATTCTGGAGAATATCCACGGCCTGTAATTTCAATTTTTTTTTTTTTTTGAATTTAATTACCACAGCTATAAAAATACATTCTCAGTAAAACCTCATTACAAATATGTGTGCTGGAAAGCTGCCTCTGTCTAATGCATTCCATTATAACACCAAAAAAAAAAAAAAAAATCAGAGCTTAATTTTAACCTATTATAATACAGGAGGTCTCCCTTTCATTATAAAGTTTTAGTACTGCAGTTTCATACAGTTTCATACCAAGGTAAATTTAGCATGGTTTGCACGGGCCCTTCCAGCCCCACCCACCACTGCCCAGGCCCAGGCCCAGGCCCAAGCCCGCACAACAGCTGCAGCAAGACTGCAGCACAGCTGGTCTACAGTTCCAAACAGCCCTGCCCTGACAGGCCATGGCCTCTGCCCAGAGATGCCACCTGCAGCCCCACAGCACAGCCTTGGCCCCAGGGAGATGCTTGGTGGCTCTGGTGCCCTGCTCTTGGTGGGGCTCTTGGTGGGGCCCTGCCTACCTGGTGCCTCCTGGCCCACCCGGGGTGCCCCTGGCCCTCACCAGCATTGGAACACACCAACGCTACTTCTTTTGTGCATACTCCGACATTTTAGAGTACAGCTCTTGTAGCACAGAATACCAAAGACAGACACTAATGAATTGTACTACTTAATGCCAATTTGATCTGCTGCTTTCATGCCATTTCAATTTACAATCTTTTTACAAAATTACATGAAAGTCACCCTTATTTTTTGTCCTTCACTTCACTGAAATAATTCTTATTTATGTAGCATAGGCCTGATTCAATTTTTGAAACCCTGGTAAAATTTTTCTGGAGCTCCTTTAAAGTTAAGCAATACTGTGTGTTAGAGATGAACACAAATGTTGTAAACAAACTCACAGCAAAAATAATAATAATTAAAAAAAAAAAAAAAAAGATGTCCACAGCACAAATACTTTGAGCACAGCTTTCACATACCTCTCCCAAGCTGAGATGACACCTCCGTCACTGCCTCTAATGCTTTTGGGGGCTTCTGTCAGTGACACTGGGGAGAGCAAAGCTGCTTCAGATTGTGACTCCTTTTAACAAATAAAAAGTTCTCCTTTGAAATTAATTGTGTAGGTGACACTGAGTACAACGTCAAATACAGGTAGCTAATGCTGCAGACCTGCAGTCTTTGTAAACAGCTGTATAATTCTCACCAGAGCAATTAGGCCCCACCTACTTTCAGGCAGTCATGTCTGAATGTCTTGGGCCAGAATATTCCTGAGGGGAGAAGAGAGAAGACTGGATGGTTTATATCTTACTGTAAATCATTAAAAGCAAAGAAGATGGTTCACGTAACAGTGGCATTAAAGTAAAATGAGTGAAAGTATGCCTAGGGCATAATAAAATCTTTAATTTGTCGTTCATTCTCAGCCTTAGCCAGTGATTGATAGGTGATTTCACAAAAGTATCGAGAGAAGATTCTGAGTGAATCAATTTACTATAATATTAATATAGTTCAATTGCAGAAGCATTTGCTTTTTATTGCACCTTACTGCTTCTCAATTTTGCTTACCTTTGGGGTATTGCTCAGTTCAGTCACCAAATTAGATGAATGCTTTTGAGTAACAGTGAGTTCCTTTAAAAATCTAACTTTAAGTAGAGCCTTTAAATGTTTGGCCACAGTAAATTTGTATCGAGGAGCAGTAAAGTAATACAACCCAGCTGACATGAATATTGCATCCCAGGATATTTTATTCTATCTCATGACTACCTGCCATGGTCCATTTATCTGGCCCATGAACAACTTTATGCAGAGGATAATGGACACACTTTTGCAACATGAGTTAATACAAAGAGTGAAGCTATGATGTCTCGTATCTGTCCTGCTGAAAGCACTTGCAATATACTTTCTATGCATATTTCATTACAGCAAACTTCCTGTGAAATGAAGGGTCTGGGTAGTGAAAATACCGTCAACTTCAAAGGAAAGCGGGGTTGTTTCCACTACTCATTTTATCTTCGTAACAGTTGTATTAAGTTTTATATACAAAACCATCAACTGCATTTTTAAGTGCATCTCTCCTCCAGGCCCTTCTTTTGGACTAAACTTGCACCATTTGTTCCTCCTTTAAATTTTATTCCTGATTTATTTTTTTTTTTAACGTGGTTAGAGTAGCAATCTCTCACTTCATATACCTCACACAAACAAAATATTGCTTTCAAGATAAATTGACACTTAAGAAAAAATAAAGCAGAATGGTTTTGCCTGGATAAAATTTTATACCGAGCAAACAGTCAAACACAGATAATATAATCTGTAATAATAAATTGTTTTTCTAGATATTTTCCTCATAGGTGATGTTGCAAATTTATCATCTATGAGAAACTTTCCTGGAGATCTGATCGTTTATTCTAACATATAAAAACAACTTCTTTTTTTTTCTTTTTTTTTTTTTTTCTGTAAAAGAAAGGAACAAAATTCAAACTACTTTGGCCTAGCTATTAAGCAGTTCATGCTGGTGCTGTGATTTTGTCCTATCCACAAAAACAAACACACAACAAAACAGAAAACAAACAAAAAAAAAACCAACCCTGATGTTCATTGGTTAAATAACTATAATAATTTATTTACATCAAGTATTATAATCATACTTTTATGAATAATTTTTATGAAATATGTTCTTGAGGCCACACCTGGTAGCACACTGGAAGGTCACTGTTGGGACCGATGAGTAGACACTCAGACAGCCTTAGCTCTACATAACAAACATGGGATGTGACCTCCCCCGATGTGACTTGTAAGTAGATAAGCCACTTAATTTCTGGCCAGCTGAACACTTAGTCTGTTCTGTAATGTCTTAGGAAAGTGGTAAAACTGAAGGTATTACAATATTAGATCTGGAAAGAATACTGTGATAGGAAATGTTTATTTTCAGAAGTTACTGCTTTTGCTGAAAAGCTAGAGATTGAACCTTCAGTGAAGATCACTTCATTCTCAACATTGGTGAGTCGGTACACTGAGATATACATTGTCTTGATATACAAGAGTCACAATCCATCTTACACTGATAAGTCAGTTGTGGGAGAAGAGTGGAAATTTCATAAACGATTGAAAAATCACACAAGTTTTTATTTTTAGCTCTTTAGGTAGTTTGGACTCTTTAAAGAATAGTAGGGAAGACAATTCCCAGTGGTTCCAACACCCTTTCTAGCTCGATCGTTTTTGCTACCTTGTTCCTTGAAACCAGTTTTAATTAAAATGGTGATAAAAATGATTTTGGGAGTTCAGCCTATAACAAGTCTCACAACAGCACTCTTCCACGATTCATGTGAATTAATGATAGCCTGTTACCAAGGGCTGTTTTTCTCCCACTATGACACAGACAAAATTAAAGAGGCTTTCAACGCAAACAAAAATTGAATATCTGGATGTGGAACAGTCATTAAAAAAATACATATTTTTAAATAAGAATTATTTTTATGCCTTTTTTTTTGTGTGTGTGTGTGAGATTTGCCTTTGAGAAAATTATACTCAAATATCCAATTACAATTACTTTCCACAGTAGACTTCTAGACTGACTTCTTAACAAGCAGAACTAACAGATATTTGTCAGAGGCTTAGGCTATATCTGGTAAGTCATATCATTTCCATAGGTTTGATGGCCAATTGACCGGGACTCAGGAGATCTGAACTGTGTTCCAGGTTCCAAGACAGTCTTTTTGGGAACTCCAAGTTTCTACACGTTGCTATTCCAAAAAAAAAAACAAAACAAAAAAAAATAATATGTAATTGACTGTTTTTGTGAAATGTTTTGAAATTTGATGAAAACGTTGCATACAAGCTAGCTATTGATATTCTTACTTTCAAGAGGAAGGCTCTGTGCAAAATTACATTGAATGCCCCTTTTCTCCCCGAAGATGTGCCTTGGCATGTCTGGTAATGATTTGCTCTACTACAGTTCATATATTTTTTTCTATTTAACACTTTTTTTTCTTTTTTAATTTTATGTTTTATATAAAAACGTTTATATAAAAGCCTTTATGTGAGAACAGTATATAAAAACCCATTTTTAATATAAAAACAATGAGTTTTATGCTTATAAGATGGACTTGTTGTATTGATTATGCTTTCTGTAGGGACCACAGGCATAAGTACCCATGGGGGAGCACCATGCTACCAGGTGGCTGCCAGTAGGCTTCCAGCATTGCATTGGTCTGGATAGAAGGTTGGAGGAAACCCAAAACAGTAACCATACAGTCACACTGGAGGCTGCCCTTTCAGTGTGCCTGGGGAATAGCCAAGCACTGGTAAAACCTGTGAAGATCGTAATACTCTATATTTTTTCAGTGTACAAATCTTTATCTTCTACAAAGCATTCTATCTAACAATGCTTCTTCACCACACATTCACCTACATATATATATATTTCATATTTGCACACAGAAAGAAAAGCAAAGAGTTGGCTGAGAAAATTCAATTCTTCTGACTCATAAACATATCTTTGCTATGAAATCAACAATTTGCAGAAATCTGCTACTTTTCCTCTATGAATTTTGTCACCGATTCCCTGAACTTAGAAGTCATTTTAATATATATATATTTTATTTCATGTAACAAGGAAATAAAATACATTTGATTAACCTTTATTTTAAGGCCAAAGGAATAAATATATTCTTACCAAAGGAGCAGCCATCAGAGTAATATTTAATCTGTTGTACCTTGTATGTGCATTAAGCAGACTTTCAATATCAAAGGAAAGCTCCTAGGAAAGCTCACGTGCTGTTTGCTAACTACTATCATTCTCTACTTTCCCCTGTACTCAACTTGTTTTAGTTTGGTCAATGTCTTTTTGGATAAGATGAATGATATCTTCATTGCCAATACTGGAATGACCTTGTACATGTGCTGCCTCTGCTTCTTGTTTGCTACATCTGTGAATTTGTGTATTTTCTCTCTTATTTTGTAAATAGTCCGGAGTCATAAAAGCACAGCACACAGAATTTGAACTCAAGAAGTGACTGTCCTGGCTTTTTCATTCTTTGACTACTACAATTCATGATTCTGCAGATTTTCCAACTGTTGGAGATTACTATCCTATATATTCACAGAATAACACTTAAATCTCTAATATTTAGATTTGATTGATATATGCTCAGCTTTGGAAAGTCATCTGCAACTCCTGTTCCTAGGTTTCCCCAGAGATTTTTTTTTTTTATAATACTGAAAACAACTTCAAATACGACATCAAGGTATCACTCCATCCATTCAGCGCTCCTACTGCAGTATCATCTTATTTCCTAAAAGAAGTGTATAGCCTTATGGCTAAGTGTTAACAATAGCAAAGCCTGCATAATGATAACGAGATGAAATATGTAGAATTGTGTCCCAGTTATTTATTTTCCCCACTACTTGACTGTTCTCATTTAACCACCAGCTGCATTCAGACCAGGATAAAGGAGATGGATCACTTAAGTACATCCTTTCTGGAGATGGAGCAGGAGACCTCTTCATTATCAATGAAAACACTGGTGACATCCAAGCCACAAAGAGACTAGACAGAGAAGAAAAGCCTGTATACATACTTCGTGCCCAGGCTATAAACCGAAGAACTGGAAGACCAGTGGAACCAGAATCTGAGTTCATCATCAAGATCCATGATATCAATGACAATGAGCCAATGTTTACAAAGGACGTTTACAATGCCAGCATTCCAGAAATGTCAGATGTTGGTAGGTGCTAACAGTTAATTTCTGTATCTGATGTGAGTTTTTTTCTGTGGATTTTATTAAGGGCCCGAAACTGAAAGGTAATGAATGCAGACATCTGCTGTTTGCGATGAGTAGAAGTAACTGAGCCATTAAAAAAATCAGTTTCTGGTGGAATTAGTAACAATGGTTTGCTGAAAACATAAGTGTGAGATGAGTAAAATACTCTTCCTCTGTTGTGCCACAGAAAAAGCAAGTTAATGCATTAATGTTTAGTTCACAGTGAAAATAAGCTGAGCTGACCTCTGTTACAGGGCACCTTCAAAGAGTTTAACATACATTAGTAACATGATCTAGTTGCAGTGTAATAGTATGTTAAGGTGTGGTCATTTATGTGGGTCAACACCACTCCTAGAACTATTCAGCTAATGTTGTTTAGTTCAAGGTAAAAAAAGAAGTGAAAAAGGAGAGATGCAGAAGTGAGTGTACACACTTCAGGAAAGAGAGCTGAGCCAAGTCAACTCGTCATTAATTCTTAGATATGTCATTACGTTCCTATTAATTTTGTTCCTTTTTCTAAGCAACAAAACTGAGCTACAGACTCCACTGATCTCCATTTAAATCTTTCCATTTGTTTCAAAGATATCAAGCCATCAGAATGAATTAAAATAAAAATAAAAAAA
>PPHD01004385.1:13680-28680 GCA_002909625.1 Bambusicola thoracicus | reverse complement strand
CTTCTTTACAGAAAGGGTTGTTAAGCTCTGGAATAGGCTCCCCAGGGAGGTGGTTGAGTCACCATCCCTGGATGTGTTTAAGAGCCGTTTGGACGTGGTGCTCAGGGACATGATTTAGCAGAGGGTAGCAGAGGGTAGTTAGAGTTAGGGTACTATGGTTAGGCTGTGGTTGGACTTGATGATCCTTGAGGTCCCTTCCAACCTGAGTAATTCTATGATTCTATGATTCTATGATTTTATTCTGCAGGATACATTTACTGCAGATGCATTGAATGCTTTCAGTTAAATACAGTTGTTTTTATCAGTATGTGTCCATTTGTCAGAATGTTCTGTGACACTGAAAGCAGATGTGCTGTCAATGACATGTAAACAAAGGAATTTATCACCCTTCAAATCAAAATCAGGAAATACCAAGTCAAACTTACTCAGTAGCACAGCTCTCTCTCATAATTACCTTCAGCCAAGAGGATGTATGTGTTTGTTGCATGCATATTTCAGTTGCAACAAGTGCCCCTAAATCCAAGAAGCAGGAAATTGTTTCTATCTTTGTCAAAACATTTGTAGACACATTTCAGAATTCATAAAAGTAACATAAATTAGCAGCAAACAGATCAGACTTGGAACTGTCAATTCCACTGTAATTTTTTTTCTTACAAAATTATACCCCAACCATCTCTAATACAGTGTTACTAGCAATGGTTGCCATATCAAGTTTTAGAACTTCTGCATATGCTAATGTTTTATGATGACTATATGCTCTGTCAATTTCACGAGACTGCCCATATGCATACTTCAACTCTATTACACTTGGGCTTTAAGTGATGTCTTTTTTAGAACTAGCAAAACTAAGAAAAATGTATGAACTGGGTAATCCCATGAGTACACAATTTCAAAGTATCACTATTGTGTTAAAGACTATTGTCTTTATTTTCCAGGTTAAGAGTAAAGATTCATTTACCACTATTCTTGAAAACTCTACTACATGCATTTCACAGACACAACGAGAAAGGGCCAGTTGCTTTACTACTGGGAAGTTGATTTCTACTGACTTTTTTTTTAAGCACTTATTTTTACTTTGTACTCTGCTGTTCAAAACTATTACATGTTCACTTCTTATTCTGTGTTATTCTTCAGGGAGACTGAAAGAAATTACATTTTGGCATCACCTGCCTTGGGAGAGAGGTCTCCTAAAGATCCAAGGAAGTTCTGTGGTGCAGTGATATACCATGAACAGAAAAAATAGCAGAGGAAATGCTACCAGTTTCCTGAAGTTCTTTGTCTAAGCATGTCTTTAAAGGAACTGCCCAACAATACATTTCCTAAATCCTCTGCAGCCAGGTAATTAATTGTGGTCTCAATAGGAATAGCACCGCTGTGCTACAGTGGCGTTCACTGCCCAAAAACAGTAAGTTTGCCATTCAGCACCAATTTAATGAACATCAACCATCTCTTCTATCTCTTTTTAATCCAGATAGTATTCTAAGGCTGACCTCTGAATTGTGGAGATGCTTTACTAGTACCTAGAGTGGTTTTAGCATTCAGGAGCTGGAATGAGCAGTTTCAGCATTAACTTTTTTTTTTTTTTTTCCCATAAAGGAGATATGGAATGAGTACAAAGAAACAGAAATGAACAACTTCTAATGCAGAATCAATAGCATTATCAAGGGTTGACAACACTGTATTACTTTGATGCTAAAACTAATCATCTCATTTTCTAGAGCATACTCATGGTTAGCACATAATCCTGGTGTCTTTCTCCTGCTTGAGCACATTAATATTACATGAATGGTCCTCTACACCAAAAGAGAGGAAAAAAAGAAAAAAAAAGAAAACCTACATGTCTGTATAACTAGATTAAGGGACATCTTTGCAGATTTGGTAAATCAATGCTCTCACTGAAGTTGTTCCTTGTTGTCTAATAACCTCACTGTCACATTTATTTATTATGTCATTGTCACCTTTAGCATGCTACAGTTTGGCACAGTAAATAGCATTTAACTCCCAGATTACATGCATTTCAGCGTTTAGGAAGAATGGTAGGATTTGAAGCTATGTGAAAATAACAGTATAAAACACCCCTTTCCATAGAAAAGAAAAGATTTCTCACTGACTAGAAATGCTTCTTGTTTCCTGCAAGCAGCAAAAACCTTACTTATCTTCTCTGCTCTCCCATGTAACACAATTCACGTGTGGGATAAGGGACACAAAAATGGCAGAGGATTTAAGCGTAGGACTGTTATATTCAGTGAATCACTGAATGATTTAGGTTGGAAGGGACCTCCCAGCCCCACCATGTGCTGGCTGCCCAGGGCCCGACCAGCCTGGCCTTGGGCACCTACAGAGATGGAGACCCACAGCTCTGGGCAGCACTATCAGAGCCTCACCAGGGCCTGCTCTCATTTAGCATCCCAGGACAGGAATCAAATTCTGGCAGACTCATTACTTGTCCCATAGCAGAAACTGAGGGTGGCTTGTGATAAAAAGTGCTTTTGTGACAAAATCTACTGGACTGGGAAGCCAACAGGAATTTAGTATTGCATATGTCTAGCACTCTATGTAAAACCAACAGTAAGATAATGCTAAACTGAAAGAACAAAAGAATGTTCTAAATTTAGTTTACCTTCCTCTTGTTTTTATGATTCTCAAAGTCTTTAAGTCAGTTTGGTAACAAGCTATGCATTTCTTCGCTACTTGCTCTCTTGTTCTGCACAATTTGTTCTATTTTTTTGTTTGCTCTTCGCAAAGGATTGGCACATTGACTGTAACATATTAAAACAACAGAAGGAATTAAGACCAGATCACCTAGGTTTTAGCTGCAAAAGCCTAGCTCCAGAGAAAAAAAAGTCAAAGATACTACTGATTTCAGGGGTCACAAGATTTCATCAACAGAACACAGACTGACAAAGCACTTTGATAAGTTTTCCCATTTCTTACCTTTTCTTCATGAATTTCAGTTGACTAGCTGATTCATCAAATTGCAACCATTACCAGAAAATTCCCTGTAAAATTAGTCAACTGAAATTGAAGGTCTGCTTCCCACAACTGCACTAAAAATTCAACAGAAGGAAACTGAGATTTTACTTATTTTTATTTAAAGTCTACACAGCATTGTTCAAATATAGCATCAGTAAGTGCACCTCTATTCTGCTATTCTTTAGAGTCTTACTCTGCCCATCATGGCTTGTGGCTGTTAGTGAAAAGAAGACACCGAAAAAAAAAAAGGAGAGAAAGAAGATAGGATAAGACAGGCATGGGGATTACAAAAACATCAGAGAATGTCTCAAGGAAAGAGACGTGCTGATAACACACATGAGGAACTGTGAGAGAGCAGGCAGCATCTCATCAACTCATCAGTATGCAGGCAGCATCATATCAACTCATTTAGATATTGCTTCCTGCCTAAAAAAATACCCTACGAAGAAGGAAAAACACACAGGTCATCAGTGAGACGTGGTAACCCAGCCTTGCTGATTTTGGAACTTACTCGTATTGTGAAGGAGTACTGAGACTAACTTGAGCAACATAACTTGACTGCTGTAATGGAACCTCTGAAAGAAAATTAGCAGCTTCCTTCATAAATTTTACAGGAATCCCATGCTCCTACATGTCCTATGTATTGGTTCTCTCAGCCTGGTCATGTCTGGACCTGAGCATCCCTAGGGAAATAGCCATCTTTAGCTACACAGCACAAATGCCTGCAAAAGCTTCCACAGAGAGCTCTCTCTCTCTCTTTCTCCCTCTCCCTCCCTTAAAATAAATGAATAAATGCAGGTTCCTATGGGAAACCTTAGGATTTGTTCTACAAGAAGCATAATGGAATCAATCAATTATCCCAAATTTCATCAGAGAAAGCTTTCTTATTTTTTGGTCAATCTAGAGAACAATGTTTTACTTCTGTGCATGTGCATTCACAGCACAATTTTTGTATTGTGCATGGGAGCCTCTCAACAGTGACCATACGGCATTGTTAAAGAAAACAAAGATTTCCAAATAAATAGAAAGTTTCCGGCTTTTTAAAGGAATGTATTTTGAAGCCATATCCCCTAGCAACAGTATCTAAAATGAGTAAAACCTGATCAAAGTTAATATGTTATAAGGGTTGCTTTTTTTCCTAGAACTGAAATATGTGATGTAGGAAATGAAAACCATTTAGCATCTGGTTAATCACTACATGAAAAAAAACACCAAACCAATAAACAAGTCATAGAAGAATAGCAATTCTAGTTTCATTGGCTAAGAAAAAAATGAAAAAGATCATTCAAATATTAATGTGGATTATCTCAAAATGAATACATACTAATTCATTTTCCAGAAAATATATGATAATTTCATGTTAATTCTTTGCCTCCTGTTTTCCAAGTCACTGATGACTCAGTGTAGCTATCTGTATACTCAACATCAGCTGTTGAGCATAGAACAAGATGTAACGTGGAGATTTTCACAGCAGGTTTTGTCTAAATGTGGCACACCATAGCAAATAGCCATCTGCTAAACAGTCACATTTCTAAGTCTCTGTGTGTGTGTGAGTGTGTGTACATACATGTATATAATCTCACACAGTGTACTCATATCTTAGTAAAGGAAAAATTTAACACTTCAGAAAAAAATCTACACAGAGAAAGACAATTGTATTACATTAACCAAGCTGTAGTATTAACCATACTATATGAATCACCACCTTAGAAAAATAAAGCACAATTATGTTAACATGCTCCGTCTTAGTTCAACCATTTTAATATTGTAGAGCTTATGTTTTCTCCATTATCATAAGAATGCATACTCATGCCAAAACTCTTTGCAATATCAAATGCTAAACTGCTTGCAAAGCACGCATGGGCTGTAATGTGTTCTATACATTCAATGGGAAAAACCCACTGAGAAGAGCCACTACAAAAAAAAAAAAGCCCCAAAATAACAACAAAAATTTTTATACATTAGCAGCATTCAATTAATTTATTTCCTTCTCTCTGAAGTATACTCCTCCTCTTTTACTCTCCTAAGGCCTACTAGTTTGTTCTTCCATCATGTTCTTCCATCTTACCGCAAAATTCTATGGTTACCCCTTGCAGAAACTCATTTCTACTTCTTGCTCCTTTCAACTTGCATTTTCTCATTCTTTTCTTCATTATCATATTTCAGATAATTAATTCCCACTTGCACATGTCATTTCCTGTGTAGCAGTCGATTAGTTCCCACAAGCAATGTCACGCTTGTAGAAATAATACGAAGGTAATGGTAAAGAAAATTTTTTTCTCCTTTTATTCTATGGCTTAGAGAGAAAGTAAGTGGCAAATAAATTTTGTATTTGCTTGCTTTAAACTTATGAAGGGAGACAAACTTTTCCTCAAATCTTCCCTTTTTTTCTTGTTTTTTATTTTTTATTAAAGATGTTCTTGTTTTCCCATGCACTGAGATCACTGTGTCCTAAAATCTTATTTTGGGTAGAACAGGATGGTTGTGTGAGGCATCGTGTCCTAAAATTTGTTTGCTCTCAGAGCCTCCTTCGCTACCTTTTTTGCTCCCAACTGGCAGTGTTGATTTTCCCTTCCTGCTTAAGAGGAGATGAACCAAGTTGTTTTAACATATATGGAAGTTGTTTTAACATATATGGATGTGATATGAAGGCAGCTCTGGCCTCTGGTAGAAGCACGTGTGGAAGAGAGGTGGTGGTGGTAATGGGAAGAAAATGGGAGAAGTGAGGGAACAGAAGTCTGGTCTTCCATATGCCAGCAAACCCTTCCCACAGAGCTGAACTCAAACTCAGTCACTACTGCTCAAGCTCCCCTCAGGCCCCTATGTGGAGATGCCTCTGTTAACGTGCAGACAAGTGTGCCCATATGTTCTACATGCAGCTTCATATTTAAGGGAAGTAGGACTAAGACCAATTCTTTATAACTAAACCTTTAGAATGGCTACTGGAGCATTAACACGCTATTTTTTTCCCTCTGAAGTCAAATTGACTATGTAGCTCCAAACTAGAAGGATTCATTTTTCATGGTGTCATACGACCTTTTCAGCTTCTTTTCCCCCAGTCTTTTCTCTGCTCACTGGTTTTAAGTATGTCAGCTGTCCATATCCTTCACATTTAGTAGCAGTATATTGTAAAACTAGTTGTTTGTATACTAATACTTACCTCCTCTGCAAGCAGGCACAGCAACATAATGGTAGACAACCCAAAATTAAAAATCCTACCGCCCCAAGCAAAAACAGTCGAAACGTCAGTTGCAGATCTGTAGGACCAGCAGAAGTTTGTATTAGTTACAAACAAGTCCAAGATATATACTGAGGTGCAGATGACAGAGATTAGCCTTGAAGACAGACATGCCTGTATATCAGTCATCAACACAACAGAAAAAGAGCAAATCCTAAAAAAGCACTCAGATTAGAAAGATCAAGTCAAATTTGACCACTGGATTTCAAACACTTCCAAATGTTTGGTTAGTTTCAGAAATAATTACTTGAGTAACCTCAACATATGAAAAATTTTAGTCCTTTATCAAACATGTCTTACACAGACGTATATACAGTCCTATAGAGCTTCCTAAAAATGGAGACAAAATCAAGAAAATTAATGGTGTTTACCTACTTCAGTTCAAAACTTTTGCAGTATCTTCTATAAGCTTTATTTTACTCCTACTGAAGTTAAAGACAAAACTCCCAGACAAGAACCATTCAAGTGTGCAGCCTATGACCATAAAACAGAAATGCGAGTGTCATGAGTCTAATGTCTGTTAAGTGCTTCTTCTGTCAACAATTGCTACAAGGCAAATGGCATGTGCTCAGAGTCAGTAACTGCTGATATTTGCTTTGGACATATGTTGTATATCCTGGAGCATTCAAGTAGCTAGCTACAAATAATTTGATAAAATATTCCATCTTTGAAATTTACTTCCAAACCATAAAAGGAATCAACCAGTCGCGGTTTAATAAGCATATCTAATTTTAATATGTTCTTAAGTATATGTCCTAAATAAGAGCAAAACATCCACAGTTTTCACTGTATAGCTTTTCTTCTCACTATAGTCATGTGTCTTCTATATGTATTAAGGAAGCACAACTAGAGAATACTGTTCTTAAGACACTTGATTTCTGCATTATGCTCCTAACATAGTCTGGTGGCCTTGCACTCAATATTTATGGCTGTTATAGCACTGAAACATGGTGTTGCTCAACTACAGGGAAATATTCCAAGTTTGGTTCTGATCCCTGCTCACTTCTGAGCAAGTACTTCTGAGCAAAAAAGTTAATTCTTGTTAGCTCACAAGTATTTTCTCAGGTTTCATAAGTGTATTAATTCAGCTCCAGAAAACTGAATATAATCCCTGAAATCAATGTATGATGAATTCTATCAAGAATACCTAAGCCATTGAACTCTACGTTCTAGTTTCCTTTTTAGTAACTTGTACTAACATACCAACTTACTTGGCAAGATCATCTCTGTCTGAGTAGTCTTCCTGCTTAATTGTCAGTGAATAAAAATACAATATAAAAGGAAATACTATGCTGGAAAAGTCAAGATAACATTTGACTCTGTTCCTATTCAAGTCTATGACAAGTTTTTAAAGATCATTCTAATATTTGACATTGTTCTTAACAGGTAACTACGTTCTAATGATACAGACTGGAATGGTTTGCCCAGAGGGGTTGTGCTGTCTGTCTATATCCTTGGACAGAGGATGGTAAGCCAGCTCCTCTAGCTGACCTCACTTGAGCAGGGAGTGATGGGATTACATGACCTCAGTGGGTCTGTTCCAAACTCACTGACAGAGTCTAAGAAGAGCCTTCAACTTCGTACATTTTTCAGTTTGTTGAAAGAAATTCACAGTGAAAAGCAACAAGTTTCTAAATGCTATACAAACAGAACAATATGATAAAAGTTGTAATAAAATAACAATAAAAATTTCTTTCAACACTTTTAGTGAAGCTGAATTTACCATACAGTTCTGTGTAACGATGTGATATAAAACAAGATTGCTAAATTCTCTCATAAGAGGAAAAAAATATCATCCATTCCAAGTCTATGTTTAAAGAAAATAATAAAGGTAAAACATTATGTTCATTATGTTAAAGGTAGAATTTGAGAAGGCAGTTATCAAAATTTTGGTTGCAAGGGATTTCTGCACATCTCAAAGCCCAGTCTTCCGCCTGAAGCAATATTACTATTGCCATTAGGTGAAGTAACCTGTGTCTTTGTACGGCCATGTCATAAAACTCTCAATAAAGGTGACGCCATCTCTTTTCTCATGACTTGTTGTCACAGTTTTATGATTTTTGTTATTGATATTCCACATCATAACATCATGTAAAGCACTGGGTTAATTAAAGTTAATGCCCCACTTCTGTGGACTGCCGATTTTCCAAATACCTGGCCCTCAGAAGAGAATAACTACATACCCCAGAGGATTTTGCGTTCAGAAAGAAAGATAAAGCTGCTGGCAAGTCACGAGACTCTCTCTCTCTCACTACCTAGCAGTGTGTGGGTGTGCTTCCCAGCCATTTCACCTTCAGTTCAGAGTAAGGCCTTCAGTTTTGGACTCTCTCTCTCATTTTATTTCATTTATTAGCCTCAATTCAAATTATATATTGTATTATATTGTGCTACCCTGCATTCTGACCCTATACTCATACCCATACATAGCAAATTAACTTTCCTCCTCAGATTGTTGCTGCTGTTTTATTTTTAGGCCAACCTCTCATCTTCCTACCCTTCCCCTTTTCCCAGGGCACGGGTCTGTGGGTTCCTTGTCCCATTAGTCACAGAACCAGGCTGAACCAGCCTGTACATTGTTGACACCTTTTCCTCTTCTTTGGGCAATTTCCTGTTGTCATATCATCTGGTCCTACCAAACAGTTTGGCTTCCTTGTCCTAGGTAACCACCCTTAAAACCAATTCCTATGGTTATTTAACAACCATTAAACCTCCTTCTCAACAGATACATCCAATTTCTTCAACTTTTCTTTATAGCACTTTCACAGATTCACTTCTTTGTATTGAACTCATCACATTTCCATTTCCACAAAGAATGCCTTCCCTCTATTCTTTGTACTAACTGACATAGCTACTTTTATTTGTATTTCCATCACACATTCTTGGTTTGTGCTGAGGTTTACAAGCTACTCAGACAATGAGTTATTTTCTGTATTTATATGCAGAAATAAACGCCCACTTAAGCTTACTTTAAAGAGAATGGTGACTCGAAAAACCAAAGGAGAGAACAGAAATGAAAATCACATTGTCTTACTAGGAAAAGTACTTGGCTATGAAGCAAAAATTTACAGAATACTTACTGTCTTTAAATGGGACATAGCATTTCAGTTCATGGTTGCCTTTGGAAGGACAACATCTATTTTCCAAGCATTCTGTTGCATTAATGCTCCCTCCTACATGACAAGGGACTAAGGAGTGCTTTTCTTTGTATCGGCAAGCTTAAAAAAAAAAAGTAGTAAAATGTAAGATTTCTTTTCTAGAAGCAATACCTAGATAAAGAGAGGCTATTATTTTCATGCTTCTAGCATGCTTTGAAGAAGTCTGTTTAAAAGCAATGTCATTGACTTCCATGTAGAATTCTTTCACAAAAATTAATCAGTCTTTATTTTAAAGTCAAGAGAAAACCTACAATCATGTCATATGAGATCTTAAATAATTGGCTTTCTTTCAGTAAGAAACATTTTAAAAACTAAATTAAAAAACATTTTTTAAAATTTATGTATCTAAAGTGGAAAGACTAATTTTTCTGACTGCACTGTTTCTAATTAAGAACCACATCAATCAAATAGAAACATTAAAATATCTTAGGTTTTTTTTGAAGGGTTGATTATACAGTGTATTGCAACAAACCATCTCTCCATTCAGCACTAATTGCGTGATTCTACAAGCAGGTGATATGAGCAAAAACCTACAATACACAGTCAGTTAACGTACACAACATATAAAATTTAAAATTTGCTATTTAAAAATAGATTTATGGATAATCATAAGGTCTTCTGTGGGAAGCGCTGTACATATAAAATGCTTATAAACTGTAGATATCTAACATACAGTCCATGATTTAATTCCTATAAAACTCAGTATCACGTCTTCCACATGACACTTTCACAGAAGCTGCAAAACATCATTTGGTTCTGCCCCTCCCAAGATTGGCTGCACTGTCAGTTTCATCTTTATCACACTCATTATTGATAGTCAAATACAGTTATATTAAATGTGAGGTCAGGCACTTCACAAGACCTCAGCGTTTATTTAGGGCTAGGCAGAAAATCATCAAGACCTTCACTGTTATTACTAAACAGTTATGTATTAAGTGATGAGTGATATTTGCCTTGTATTTGTCAATGAAACAATTCTGGAATCAGGCTTGCCAATTTTGTACACTTTCTACGTCTCATGGATTTTATCTTTCTTATTGTTATTAGCAAATACATTCTATTTTGATTTCTTTCTCAATAGTTTTCTGAAACTAACACACATGTCATCACTTAATTTCAGCAGTTCAAGAGTCTGATCTAATGGCCCTTCCTTAGCTAGTAGAAATGGGAGCGACTACTACTGAACAAAATATGCTTACACAAGCAGACTAGAAAACTAACTCAAAATGGATGCAAGAAAGTTTGGGAAGGTGAATTCGACATCAAATAGGCCAGCATTTTCAGGTCACTTCACTGATGATGGATAGTTTTATAAGACAGAAGTAATGCAATTGAAGCAAATTTGTGATGGTTCAAACAGCACATTTAACAATATCTTTTTGATGAGAACTAGTGAATTTTACATTATCAGACTGAGCGTTTTAAATACACTGAGCACCAACAGCTAAGGAGTGAAAAGCTGTACTAGAAGCAAGGTGGAAGAGGAAAGAAACAGTGCTGCAGTAATGAAGTAGCACTTACTCACTGGCCTGAAGAAGTTTAAAAGAGCTTCAGATACATCTTTCAGTTTCGCGATAAGTTTGCTGGCTGTCACTTCATTTTTTTCCAAAGCATGATGAGTTGGTGATGTAAAACCTGAAAGCTCATAATGATTAGCTCATTACCACCAAAATACCCATAATTAATTAAATTGAATGACATTTTCATACTGACTATCTTTCATTATGAAGGCATTTACAGTCATTACGAATTATGACTGCTGACGGCTAGTAAGGTTAAGCACAGATTTCTTTCCATAGCATTCAATTATATTACATCAAACTGCTTCACGAACCACATTGAGTAAAGAATTAAAGCTGTGAAATTTAAATAAAGGACTCAATTCACATGGAAAATGAAAAGAGAAAAAGTACTACTGTTCACATAAAACATGCAGGTTCCATGAAAATTCTATATTACATCTGTACGTGTCTTATGTATGCAAGCAGAACTTCTGGTCTTTAGATCAAAATAAGAATTCAAAAACAAACAAACCAATAGAAAAAAAGTGTGTTATAGATAGCAGCTTTATTGGATACAACCAAACTTGCATCTACTGCTGGATTTTTTTGTTTGTTTGTTTTGTTTTGTTTTTTTCTTCCAGACAGTGGCAGATGCACAGGAAAGAAACAAGTAACTCATGAACACAGATATCGGAGTAGTTTCAAAAACTAGTAATTTGCTGGGACTTACCATGGAATTGTTTTGAGTTGGAAGGGACATTTAAAGGTTGTCTGGCACAAAGCCCTGCAATGAACAGGGACACCTACAGCACCATCAGGTGCTCAGAACCCCATCCAGCCTGACCTTGAGTGTCTCCAGGGGCAGGGCATCTACCACCTCTGGTCAACCTGCGCCTGCACCTCACCACCCTTACTGTAAGATACTTCTTCCTTATATCCAATCTAAATTTCACCTCTTTAGGTTTGAAACAATTTCCCCTTGTCCTTTCACCACAGACCACGCTAAAGTGTTTGTCCTCTTCTTTCCCGTAATTTTCCTTTAGATACTAACAGGCCATTCTCAGGTCTCCCCAGAGCCTTCCCCCCTCCATGCTGCACAGCCACAGCTCTCAGCCTGTACTTGTAGGGAAGTGTTCACTCCCACAGATCATTTTTGTGGCCCTCCTCTGGACACGCTTCAGCAGCTCCATGTCTCTCCTGTGCTCTGCTGAGCACTCCCCATCTGGATGCTGCGCTCCAGGTGAGGCTTCACGGAACAGAGCAGAGGGGCAGATGCCCTCCCTCACCCTGCTGGCCTGCACTGCTTTGGAATCATCCAGGACCCAATTGGCTTTCTGGGCTGCAAGAGCACAGTCCTGACTCACGTCCAGCTGCCATCCACCAGTACCCCAGGTCCTTTTCAGCAGGGCTATCCTCTATCTTTACATCCCCCAGCTTGTCCTGATAATTGATGTTGCCATAACCCAGGTGCCAAACTTTGCACTTCGCTTTGTTGAACCTCATGAGGTTCTCCTGGACTGTTGCTCAGCTTAAGTCCCTCTGGATGGCATCCCATCCCTCAGACATGTTGACAGCACCACACAGCTTGGTGTCATTCACAAACTTGCTGAGGGTGCACTTGATCTCACCATCAGTGTCACTGACAAAGACATTAAAGAGCACTGGTCCAAATACTGACTCCTTAGGGACACCATTTGTCACTGATCTTCATCTAGACACTGAACCACTGACCACCACCCTCTAGGTACGATCTCACAAATAGATCCTCACCCATCAAACAGTCCACCTGTTTGATCCATATCTTTCCAATTTGGAGAGAAGGATGTTGTGGGGGACTGTGTCAAAGGCCTTACTGAAGTCCAGATAGATTACATCACTGGCTCTTCCCTTGTCCACTGACACAGTTAAACCACTGTAGAAGGCCAGAAGGTTGGTCAGGCAGGACCTGCCCTTGATGAAGACATCCCCACGTGCCTCAGCACAGCTTCCAGGAGGATCTGCTCTGTGATCTTCCCTGGCACTGAGGTGATACTGACAGGTTGGTAGTTCTCAGATCATCCTTTCTTCTCTTCTTAAAAAATGGATGTGACATTGTCCTTTTTTCCAGTAACCAAGGACTTCACATGACTGTCATGACTTCTCAAATATCATTGCGAATGGCTTTGTGACTATGTCAGCCAGTTCTCTCAGTTCTGTGGGATGCATCTCACCAGGACCTGTAGGCCTCTATACTCTTTCCAGGGTACCAGTCCCCGCTTCCACTACCTGAGAAAAATCTTTCTCTCCAGTTTGACCAGCCACTCCCAGTTTAGCTGCGCTGGTCACTTGCCTTTCTTTCCTGAATTCCTACATTTGGGGAAGGAGACCTCTTGTAAGGAAAACTTCCTTAGAGATCCACCACCTCTCCCTTGTCCTCAATGACAGATTCCCACAAAGCTCTGTTGACTCACTCCCTGAAGAGCTAGAAACTGGCATTCCTAGAGTGTAGTGTCCAGATTTTGTCTGTCTTGTATCCCTCAGGAGTGTGAACTCCATTACTGTGACAGTGTGCTCCCCATGCTCACCCCTTTCCTGCCCCTGTGTTTGTGCCTCAGTTGCATTCTTCAGCCTGACTTTGCTCTCAAGACCCCACACAGAAAGAAAATGAACAGCAGTACTGATAACACTTTGGGCTAAAACAGATCAACAACCATCATTCTGTCTCAAACTAGAGGCCGAAAGAACTGACAGCAGATCCCTGGTACAATAGCTGAGCACCAATTGAGCACATACTTAAAAAGCAATCTATGAGACAAACATCTTACCCCCATAAACAATGAGAAGTACAAGAGCCCCTTTGAGCTCCCCTGCATGGCTGTATGCTGCACAACCAGATCTCCGCTGGAGCAGGGACACTTCTTGAGGTTACACCTGCACAGAGATCCCTTACACCTTGACATCAAGACACCTTAAGGTTACAGATCCTTGATGAGTGACCAACTGGTTTAAGGCTCTGTTAGCCTTACTAAGATCACAGCTTTGATTGATCATAAGCTTTGTTAGCCTCACAAAGATTTTATCTTAGATTGCTTGTACACATACAAGCTCAACATAAACTGCTGACGAAGTCTGGGACTAGAAGGCGATTCAGCTGCACTGTGGCTCTTTATCTCTGTGGTTCAAGAAGTTCAGAAAGGAAGGGGGTCAACTCTGAACTTCATGACTCAGTGAGAGGGCTTCCTGTATATGCATTTTTAACCCTATTCTGTACGCAGTAAATATTTAAGCGCATAAATCATCTCAACTCTTGTTAAGTTGCTGCTTTAGTTACAATTAGGCTTCATTAAATCACTATAATGTATCAACAATAAAAATAGTCTAGCTTTTCTCCTACAAGTGTTTTTCATTCACAGTATCAACTGCAGTTGAAGTCCCCCAGCAGGACAAGAGCCTGTGATTACAACACCTCCTGTAAGCTGGAGGGCTCAACAGGCTCTGGTGCATGAGGCGGCCTGTATTAGACCCGAACCACATAGCTCCCTTCGTTGTCTCAGTCTCTAACACCCACAGGCTTTTGACTTGTCCCTGAAGAATGGCCATGAGCAACTATTCACACTCCATTCTTTCCTTGATGTAGGGGTCAATGTCTCCCTCACTCCCCCTTCCTTCCTCATCTCTTCTGAACAGCTAGTAGCCATTGATAGCCACACCACAGTCATCAGAATCACCCTACCAGGATTCAGTGACAGTAACTATGCCATAGTTTTCTAGTAGTATGGTGGCTTCCTGTTTGTTTCCCAAGCTGCATGTGTTGCTGTAGAGGCACTTCAATTGAGAAGCTGATCCTGCCACCTTCTTAGAGAATAACTCCTTACTTACTTTTAAGTATTTTCACCTAGTTTCCCTGCTGCCTTCCCCTGTTACCTCAGTGGTTCCCAGCTCATCATCGAAAGATTTCAAGACTTCTCAATCACCTTATAACTACACTGCTTTGAGGGAAGTATTATCAGTAAGCCTTGTCTCACTCTACCTCTTTGTCATCAAAGCAGAAGTACAAATCACAGTGGGACTCTACTGGAAATCAACTATTTTATTATGTGGAAGAACTCAGAATTCCTATTTGTTTGGGGGGGGGGGGGGGGGGGGGGGGGGG
>PPHD01004385.1:0-10856 GCA_002909625.1 Bambusicola thoracicus | reverse complement strand
AAAAAAAAAAAAGCCATTTAATACCCCATATGACCTCAAACAAATCTCCATTACATCATTTCTAAAATAGTTGAGTTCCTCATCATGTAGAGACTACACCTCGGATGCTAGTTTGGTTTAAATTACCTGCTTTTATTGGAAATCAGTTTCTTTTATTCAGAGCAAAAATATGGAAAGAATCTTGACTTACTGAACCCTCAGTAGAAACTTAAAGCATTCATCTGTAATTGCTGCTTTTTTATTTTTTTATTTTTACATCTAGTTTCATAGGGAACTCATATTACTTTAAGGATTTCTTTAAAATAGGCTCCAAACAACAAAAAACACAGTAGCAACCAGTTCATTCTCAATTTCGCATTATTTGTCTCCATCAGGAATTGCTCAAGATCAATGATCTGTGTATCATGCAAGCAGAAGTGGCAAACGTGAGGTACACCTGAAAAAGATTGTTAGGAATAGAAAGATTCATTACTTGCTGTAGGCATAAGATTCACAGGCTGCCATGAAAAACACTTTCAGAGAGTCAAGAGCTACTGCAGTGAAGATAGCCCTTCCTACAGTAATTAAGTATGAAAACATCAGGTGAAAGCTGACGTAATTTCAGTGAAACTCATGAAAGCACAATCCTGTAGACCAAACTGGACTCTGTTCAGAACACTTAACTCTGAAGAACCAGCATCAATATTCATAACATACACAAAAATGCTTTATACATAATATACGTAATTTCTTCTAGCCACTGTGATTTAATGGATGTGAACATAGCTGGAGAAGACTCTTTGACTAGCATCTTTTAAGAGGAAAATGTAAGTAACTGTTATGTTCAAGCTGATGGTAAACTTATTACATGCAACAGAAAAAAGCTACATTAAGTAACAGTATCAGTATCAACACACATACACACAAACACAGAATTCAACTATTACAGCTGCTACTGTTTCAAGAAAGTCTTCAACAATACGCAACTAAGAAACCCTGTGACTCACCTTTCCTTTTATAGGTTAATACAGAACACCACGTAGCAGAACCATACCTCAGGGTTCCTGAAGCAACTCTGAGGAATACACTGAATACGAGTACACTAGGAACTACTTAATCTATTCTCCTTTAATATTCAGTGTAAGAGTCTTGAAGAGAAAATATGCTGCAGTGCAGGAAGTTACCTTTCACAGTAAGTGTTCCTACAAAGAACAGTCTACTCATTCAATTTAGTTGCAGCACTTTACTTGTTTTTGGCCTGTTGAAATGGACAAGCAAAAAACATTTTATTTTTGTGACACAAAATGGTAGAAAAAGCCAATCGACAAATAAGTCATCTAAAAAGTTCCCATACTCAAGTTAATTGATTTGCTTCTTGAACTCACAAATACTCATCAAGAGCATGAAGATAGACATAAAAGGATCTTTTCCTGAGAAGATTTTGATTCTTGACAGTATTTTAAGCAAATTCTGAGAATCTTAACTACCCAACAATATTAGCAAAAATGCATTTAGTACAGAAAGTAAACACACACTTTCTACTTTCATATACATTTGTTAATTTATAAGGCTTTGATGCTAACCCTACTGAATTTTAACTTTGGCAACATTCACAAATACCTCTCACTCTTTTTAAAGAACTTTATTTTTAAAATAATTTTAATTCATTAGACCATACTTTATAAGTTACCGATACAACAGACCTGAACTCAAGGATCAGACATTTGTTGCACTTTCAAATTTTTTTTTTTTTTAAACCATCACATGATTTTTCAAAGTAAAACTAAACATTTAGATTCACAGTTTAATTTGTTGAAATTTAATAACATTTAAAAACACTAGAATTTGAATTGAAAGGGATACATGTTAAGTACACAAATACTGAAAGGTCATAATTCCAAAATGCACTTGAAAATGGAATGTGATTAATTAGTCAGAAATGTAGTTTAACTTCACATTTAACCTAGTTAACACCTTAGTAAACTCACCACTAAATGTAAGAGATATAGTGCATATAGTGTGACAACAGATTTTGTACCATTTCATAATGAGAACATTTTCTTCAGCATTATGCGCCAACATTCTTGAAAACTGGTAATACTTCAGAATTTTTCTAGAACGTGGAAGTAACAAAGGCTACAGTTAAGGTCTAAACAGAAATATTTTCTCTAATTGCCTTGAGATTTTTTTAAAGCAATCATTTATAAGGATTGCATCAACATCAGTTAGCAGAGGAAGATCAAACTTTATTGAAACTGCTTGCATACAAAATATATTGCACTATAACCAAACAAATGTCAACATAAAATCCAATCTGTTGTAGCTAATATGTACAGAGAATATTGCCCAAGAGCAGTTACATTACAAGGTCAGTCTACCTCAGTTAATTATCTACAGTATTTTAAACCAAACAGCTTACAGATGATGTGTGCAAGGTACCAATTTCTGTTTTCAAATACTATACATTCCCAAAATAAATAACTAGAAATCAACATTGATGTTTGGCAATACTTTTTAAGACATTTTTATATTTGTTAAATCATGTGCAGTTTGTTGCCATTTTTAGTATTCTTACCTGTATGCAAGGAAAACAGTGAATGTAGGAAGCAAAGAAACAAAACTCACAAAATACATCAGAGGCAAGGTCAGGTTTGTACAATTCTGTACATAACAAGTGGCTCTCATTCTGGAATAATTTGAATGAAAAAATGGATTAAAATGGAGGTCCTTATATAGCTGCGCCCATTAAGCTTAATGTGTGATGAAAAATAAAAGAAAGCACAGCCCCTCCCACTACTTCCCACCCTCCCCTATTTTATGACTGTACTTTGGATCAAATTCTGCATCTCATTCCAATGGGCTGGTAATTCAGACCTTGTACCTCAAAATATGATGGATTTGTTCCACCCACAGTGTCTCCAGTTACTACACCAGGACTTTCCAGGATGGTGATTTTCCTTCTACCTCTCCTGAGATAGTTCCCAAATTAAAATAACAATTCAGAACTTTTCGGGAGGATGGAAAACATTAGTGCTTTGAACTGGTCATCTGGCCAAACAGCAGGCACACATTACTAGCCGTGAACAAATTACTTCTGTTCCCTTAGTAACAATGAGTTGTATTTTTTTGTTGTTGTTGCTTCTTTTTCTCATTTATTTTCCTTAAAGTTCTCCATAATGGAAAGCTTTTTTTTTTTTTTTTTAATTTTTTTTTTTTTTTTAAAAATCTATACTGCCTACAAAGAAAAAAGTTACAACCCCCTTTTCATTAACACTACTCACCAAATCTTCAGTGCAAAATAAATTTCCTATTCTTATAACTGCCTAACCCAATGTTTATGTACGGAAAAAATTATGGAAAGCATGCACTTGTCTATAAAGTACTAACATCTGACAAGGATTGCTACATATATTTTACATTTAGTGTTACCAACTCATCTTCCCTGAATTCTGCATCCAAATATAGTATTCCTACCTGCCAAGATATAAAAAAGGCACAGATCATACAACTTTTTTGCTAATGAAAATGACAACTTACATCACACATATTTCAGGGTCCACTAAAATACTGAAAAAGGTGGACCAGAATGTGAACTGACACAGGACATAAAACGACATAGCATTTCATGAAGAACTTGTAAGTTAAATTGAAAACAGAAGCCAATTTGATTACTGCAAACACTATTTATTCTGAGAATTGAAATTGAGCAGTGATTTTGACCCAGTGTGTTAAAATGGTACAACTGAACAGAAAGTTTACCAATGCACAGCTCAGTATTTTTAAAACAAACAAAAAAGATTCTTTAGTTATTTGAAGTGTAATATGTCCTTGAAATCAATTTTTGGAAATTCAGGTATTTTTTAATGCAAATATTTTAATAACTTTTTGTTCTGAAAACAACTGCATACTGTTGATGTTAAAAAAAAGGCTAACAGAGAACACATGTTCATTTCATGCCCTGCGCCATCTTGCCTACTATTTGTCTTTGGCCTAACAAGTTTCTCTAACGTGGAATAGGAATTACTGAAACAGTACAGGAAGTATGACTTTAGACTTATGCAGTTTAGGGTACCCCATTCACCAGCGGCTGTTGACCATCTGCGTTGTCCACTTTCTCTTTCTTCTGATTACGTTCTTTACCTGTGCGCAGCCGGCTGCCTTCACTGGAGGTATTCTGTAATGTTTTAGTGTGAACACTCCTTTCATTATTGCAGTCAATTCTGATCTGGAACAAGTCAGAGTTATATAAAGCATTCTCCTCCTTTTATCTACCCCTTACGTATTTGCTACCTTTGCGGCAAGGAAGGAGTCAGAACTTTATTAAAATCAGAAGAAAAGTAGTGCCAGATCCTTAAGGCTTTGTTAAAGACAACTAGCTGAAACAGGCACCATACGATCGTGTTTCTGCTTGAAAATGCCAGGTTCCTTGAAACACACACACAAAAAAAAAAAGCCACCCACAGAAGTGAAAGTCCTCACACTCTAGACTACCTAGCCTTTGAAAGGTGTTCCCTGCACTCAAACCCCCTTGAGACTGGAAGAAAAAAAGTTTATGTGCAGGAAGAAATTGAAGAACTTACAGTACATATGACTTGGAAATATCATTTCACTTTTAATAATAAAACTAGAAACTTGAATAGAAGCATTTTGAAAAAACAGGCCTAGAAAAGTCATGAAATGGTATCAACAATAAAAAGTCATCTACCCATGCACCTTTTGAACCTGAAAAGTCACTTAATCCACCAAAAAGACTTATATGCCTGTTACAAATAGCCACATTTTATAAACATTCAAATAAACATTAAAAAGTTTTTTACTTGTACGAGGTAATCCCTTAGTACTACTTCTAGCTTATTACTTGAAATACTACAAGAAGGTTTTATGATTTGTCAGGTTTCAAGCATATTTCAGTACTAACTTGATACAGAATATTACATCTAAATCTCAGCAACAAGAAAAAAAAAAAGATGACTACGATGATTTTGTTTCTTTTTCCAATACCAACATTTGCCTTCATCTACTTCATCCTCCTTTACCTACTTAAAGTAGGTAACAGCTTATTAACTATAAAGTTAATTGCTGATTAACCAAAAAGAATCATCTCAATCTCATCAGAACTCCCAGTAACACCATGCAAAAGATGGCAGCTACTCATGTCTTCCTCCCAGTGTAATTCATCCTATGCAGTAAGAGACAGTTGAAGGTCTGCAAGTTGCACATGAAGTGAGAACAGTTTCAATTTGGGGAAACTTCAAGCATATACATAAAATAAATATCAGCTTGAATAACTTTGCCCAATGAAACGTATTTGAAAAACTGTACCAGTATCTTTATAAAAATCTACTAAGTATTTTCAATATATGACTTGAACTGCTGCTTCATTTGCATTCTTAACTTCTCTGAAGATTACGGCTGCAATACACGTACCTTTTTACTTAAAGCATTAAGTATTCTCTTTCCTCAGTTACACTGCTTGTGTTGAAAAGATAAAAAAAACAAGAGTAGACAATGTCTCAACAAAGAAAAAACAAAGACTTATAGCCTAATAATTATAAAGAATACAATAGAACTGCCTAATAAAACCTCAGGGCTCAGGAAGAGTTCTAATCCAAGGGAAAACTAAGCTCAGGAAACAAGCACTAAATTATCAGTTAATCTGTGGTCAGTTTAAGCTAAAAAAAAAAATAAAAAAAAATCAAAGTGTCACTTCCACAGCTTCCACATTAGGTAGCTGCATCTTGATGTATCAAGTAACATGTATGCTAAAAAACAATGCAAAGCACTGCTATTCTTGTAAATGAAATTAGAAAGCGAGGAACCACAAGGGTACTGTGTCAGCTGCTGTTCTGAAGAATCTACTGTTAGTATATAATGCTCATGAAATTTTAAACAGTGCATAGTTCTAAGAAGATAAAAATTACCAGTAGAGATCCATCTGCTGTTCTCCCTTTTGCATCTCTCGAATTACGCTGACGGTTATCTGTTCGTGACTGCTCATCATTTCCTGCAAAAAGATTTAACTATGTTTTTCAATAACGATGTAGAATTTTTTTCAAAAATTACTTCAAAGTTTCCATCCTAAAGAACATTAAAAAATAACCTCAATAAAACAGCAACAGTTCTTTAAGTATGATGGAAGAATCAAGACAAAAATCTTCTCAGATGGTAAATCATAGTAGACAAAGCCACAACACTTAGAACAGTACAGTTTAAGAAAGACCATCACGTGAAGGTAGATGAAGATGTCTTACAAAATGGTCAGCCAAAGGACAGAATGACACAATCAACTTTAGTACTACTTAACATATTTATAGTTTCTGTAATGGCTTCCTAAATACTGCATTACTTTTTCT
The DNA here is from genome assembly GCA_002909625.1 of Bambusicola thoracicus. NCBI lineage: Eukaryota > Metazoa > Chordata > Aves > Galliformes > Phasianidae > Bambusicola > Bambusicola thoracicus. Next base: position 4,524 of record PPHD01004385.1, on the reverse strand, counting down.
TCAAAAAAGTCTTGTTAAATTAAGCAACATCCACAACTTGAAAAAGCATTTCAAAAAATATGCAGAGTTGTAGAATAATTACTTAAGTATATTCAATGAAAAAAATCACATTAGTAACGAAAATTTAACTCCAATGAGTTCACCCATTTTATTTTTGTCTGGTCTTTCCCATTCAACATGTGAATTCCAAACTTATATAAGCCTATTGCATGGAAACCAAATACAAGAAGATGAAAATATGGATGGTAGGAAAGCATAAGATTCTAAAGACATCATTCTATACACATTGCCAAAATAGAATTTGATTCCTTGACCGCTGTAAGTGATGACATAACCCATAAGCTTGAGTCAAAATGCATGTTAAGAGAGCAAATTATATGAAACGTAATCACAACCAACTCATACAGGGAAAGAACTTGTTATAGAATGCATGAAAGGACCCCAGAATGCCTTCTCAGCAAGTCTTCAGATGACATAAAACTCTGGGCAGTGGCTTATGTACTTGGAGGTTAGTGCTGCCAATTATAAGGACCTCAGTAAGCTGAAGGAATTGGCTGACTGGAAACTCATTAATATTAAAGATGAACTTAAAGTCCCACAGCTTCTACAGGGTAACTCCATCCAACAGTACCTGTTGTAGACAGACTGCCTATACAGCAGCTCCACAAAAAAGGCTGTGGTGGCCTGCCGGACAACAACTTGAATAATAAGCCTGCTGTCATAACAGTGACAGCCAACTGAATAGTGAGTTGTTACTATGGGTAGCCAGCATATCAAAAGAAGGGATTTCCACTCTAGGCTAGGATGTTGAAGTACATTACACGAAACAAGAGGCTGAGAGAACTTTGCTTAAGAATACCAACACTGACCTTCTCCAAAATTAGGTCTAGATTTACCTTTGAATCCTCCACGACCCCTCCCTCCTTGCCCTCTTGCACCACCTCCACGTCTTCGTCCATCTCCTCTGCGAAGGTAGCTGTCTCGTTCCTCCTCTGCTTGGGCTAATGACCAATCGCTAAGTTCATCTCTGTGATCAGATTCTGTTTCAGAAGCATTTGATGCTTCAGAATTAGTTCCTATCAAAAGGATAAAAAAATCCAAAGTGTGCCAGTGTAGCTCAGTATGACAACAGAACAAAGAATACACACACGCACTTGAAAATTTTAGTTTTCAACAATTTTGGAATTCTTGTTTCCCAATCTCTAACACAGATGTACTTCTCCAAAAAGTCAATACAGGTATTTTTAATAAGTTAGAAGTACACATCAGTTTAAACTGTGCGCCACACTTTCATAGTTACTTGGTTTTTATAGTCTTATCAATTATTGGGTCTGCTGTGCAAATGCAGTTTAGACAGACTAGAAAAGTAACCAAATTCCTGAATTTAACTTGTCCTGTCTCAGTTCACACCCAATACTCCTCTATTAAAAGGGGGAAAAAAAAGGCTAGGAGTGTATCAGGTAGAAAATACTGTCCATTCCATAATTTTTGTAGGTAACAGATCACCTTTGCTGCTAGTTTCTTTCATTATTCCAATTTTGCTTTCATATAACACTTTTTAGCCAAGTGAGCTCTTATCTTTAAAAAAAAAATCATAAAAGGGCTTCAGCAGAAAAACACTGGTCTTCTACTACACTGAATGTATGCCAGAACTGTGTTACCAAGCTCATACAGGCCTTTCAGTCAGGACAAACATCAGCTGGCCTTTATTCTGGATACTGAGGCTATAAACAGCTCTGAAGAAGTATGATCTCAAAACTATCCATTAGTAACTTAAAGTTTAAAAAAACCTTATTTTCATGAATATGCTTTTCTAGTAAAAAACACAAATTCAACTTAATATGAGGTAAGCACTTTTATAAATTGAACTACATGCAATATCTTTTCTATTTTTATCTGTATTTATACAAAGATAGCCTCTTAGAAGGTAAAAGGAAAACCAAGGCCTTACTAAGAACTGTTTAAAATACAGATAAAAATCTTTGCTCTAAACAGTTTATACATACATGTGCTCTTACAGACAGAAGCTATGTGAAAACATTAGTAGTAAATTTTACTTCAGAATGTTTTCTACAGCAAAAAGCTCTAAATAGTTTTCAAATTTTATTACTTAATATTATTTAATTTCTCATTGAACACTCGCATTTCTAAAGTATTAACTACTAATAGAACAGGATTCAAGAAAGCAATATCTAACTGCCTACTACTAAAATTATAAGCACATTACTAGTTACCTACCCGAAGCATAGCCTGGACCACGTCTGCTGTGCCCTCTGTTTCTGTAAGGTCGACTACCCCTTCCGAGTCCTGGACCATCATCAGTCATATATCCTTTTTCTTTATCTGTACGATTTGGTGGTGGCCTAGAAGTAGCTCCAATCTGTCGAAGCTGCTCATCAATTTGCAATCTTTCCAAACGTAGTTGGTCCACCTCCTGTAGAAACACAAACACAGCAAAGTCAGATGTAACCATATGTGATGATCCAATTGCACTTATCAGGAAAAATGAAAGTGTTTCTGTTGCTAATCTATTTAATACTTTGGGAATAATCTGTTGTATAGTTATAGTCCCATTATGAAAATATTAAATAAACAGTGAAATCTACATTCCTTTATTTTTGAATACAGTAATATCTATTCACAGTGTCCCAACAACAGCATGGTGTAAACTTAAGACGAGTTTTCAACAAGCTTCCTATTCTTACATATAATAAATATGAAAATTAAACAATTATGATGTAATAGCATGGTTTCATATACATGCCTAGACATTACATTGTTGTTAACTTCTACCTAACTATAATGGATAATACCACAAAAGTAAGGAAGCATCAAAGCATAAAGCACAAAGTGCTGTAACTCAGACAGTCTGCACATGGAACTTCTGAACAGACATAACTACTAGAAGAGATACACAAACAGGAGCTATTGATAGCACTACATTTAGAAAGCACTTCTGTTATACATTGAGAAGTTGCCTAGTTAAAACCAACAGCTGGTAGCAACCTTTATTCTCTCATTTGTTTTTTTCCTTTGGTTTTGCTCTGTTGGTTTTTTTGTTTGTTTGTTTTATGTTTTGTTGTGTTTTTTTTTTTTTTAACTGAGAAATCTACTTATGAAAGCCGAAATGCACAATACTATTCCATTGTACTGTGCATTCTAAAAAATATGTTTTTTTTTTCCACCCTTTTGATAGTTGATTCTTTCAAAAAAAAAAAAAACAAGTCAAAAACAAAACTAAGACTGAAAAATCACTGTGGCTTTTACAATAAGCCTTTTTAGATTGACTGGATATAAATATCAATTTTTCAAAAGCCTTTGGTGCCTGAGCAGATTTTGTCATCCTCCTGTTACCTTAAGTATTGTCAGAAAGATTACATTGGCAGAGAAGCAGCTTTATCCTCACCTTTAAATAATTAAGATGATAATCCAGAAGAACAGTTGCATTAGTGATGCTATCCTTGGTTCCCACAAATACAAATGGTACCATTCCCTAAAACACAGTAGCACAGTAACATTATTCATACTGTTACTGATTAATCATTAAGTATCAAAGAGAACCTAACGTTTTTTATAAACCAAAAAACAATTTTTACAATATGGATAAGCATAAATTCAACAATAAGACAACAGCATATTTAAATTCTATGATGACTAGATCACCTAGACTAAATTCTCTTAGTGCTAAAAGCTAATCTTGCTTAAAAAAAAAAAAACTCAGCATCCACATTTTTTCTCCATATCAAATGAAATATTAAAACATACCATATTTCTTTCCTTCTTTTATAACAATATCATCTTTATTGATCATGTTTGCTTTCACACAGCTACTCTTATGCTGCGGGTCATTAAAGAAGACTTTCAGCTTTTAAAAAATTAACACTGTCATACAGCTGAACTTATCTTTCTTAAGGATCTCTCAATTGTCAAAAGGTAAGCAAGAATTACCTTTTCAGATAAAATACTTGAAGATCAACTTAGGTGATTAAGTGGTCCAAGAGATCTGCCTAACAGGGCCCCGAGCACTGAAAACAGCTAAACTTCAGCAGATACAAGGAAAATTTTCACACCAGAACTCCAGACTCTAAAATAAGTCCATATAGCAATTCAAAAGTTCTAACTACTGCCCACACACAAGCTAGATTTAAACTACTTGGGACTATCAGTTGCAGCATCAGAGTAGTACAAGCTTCACAGTGGACTACAAAAGTTAAACTAAGTCTTGTGAAGACTCACAACACTGAAACCTATGCCAGTACAGACAGAACTTGATTACCTTAACTGAACTTATCTATAATTGAGTAAATAAATAATCACTAGGTTATCCCATCACAACCTTTAAACATGCACTTAACTTCCACCATACACACAGTTGTCTAACAGCTGCATTTTAAATGGAGATTTGCTTTTGTCCCTCATAGTCCTTCAACTGAGGGTGACTGAAGACGCTCTTAAAAGCAAAATAATAAATACATTCAGTTTGCTGAACCTCCCTGTAATATTTTTCTTTTTTTTTTTTTTTGG
>PPHD01004384.1:1416-22885 GCA_002909625.1 Bambusicola thoracicus | reverse complement strand
CTGCTACAAGATTTGATTTTTAGAATCTTTCTCCCACCCACGCACTTTATGAATAAGTTCTCACTGTGAAGCACTATATACTTGACTGTTTCTATAACAAAACAGCATAGGCTTATTTTTAAAGCTTGTGATCAGTGACTCCAGTCATGTAAAGAACTGAGTTTTCCTTTACAGGACCTAAACTGAGTTACTTGCTGACAAGAAGATTCTACTTGCACTGTGTTTAATTTGTTTCCTCCTTTCTATGGTCATGGTTTCTATCACTGCCTGCCTTAACCTCATTAGCTAATCTGCTTGAAAATCTTGGATCATACTTATTCAGAACAGGTAAGTTCTACTGTATGGAGCTGATAAATCAAAGGGAACACAGACTTGTTTACAATAGATTTTATTTCAGATTCTCAGCAACAGTTTTCCTCAAGGACTGTCATGTCACATACATACAGCCTCCATCAGACAAACATTATTTTGTAAGGAAGGTTATTCTGTATTCAGTTATTAGGTCATGCTTTTCTGATGGTTTCCACTTGTTCTAGAAGTATTAGTCCTTTTCTATTCCTAGATCTTTATTTCTCATGACAATTTAAAAATAAAACAAATCACTAAAACATGAAGAACAAATAAAACAGATCTAGGCAGGAACTGAGAAATTATAGTATGAAGATACCAGAACACCATTCAGCTGTTCTTGGACAGTATATCACTATGCTCAGGATTCTGGTGTTAAAGTCCATCTAGGTGGTTGTGGTGTGCCACCAGTGAAGTCTTTATCCCACCAAGCAACAGTTTTAAACAGATCAGCCCACTCACCTGCTGAATTGCCTTTTCATTATCCCAGTGCAAAAATTAAGTACGCTTCTTTCCAATAGGATTATAAAAAAAATAAGTCAGATGCCATCAGACAGTGCACAGCTAAAGATAGATTCTTACAATTTTCAGAACAGTAGTCAAAAATACATTTCTTGATTAATAAATTTTTACAGCAAACATGCACAGAACTATTTCATAGCATATATGAGATTTATTTTTTCAGATTTCTGCATGATTCCTTCACAGCTCTACCAGCCATAAGCAATGTTATCCAATCCTTCCTTTTGAAGCAATAAACCATAGTTTCCACCCAGATTTTATCCCCCACCATACATCAAAACACTTATTCCATTTCTGTAACAAGTTTACTTTTGGGTGAGATTTTAATGAGATAGCAAACTATGAAGCACTATGAGATAGGAACTGTAGAGGGCTAAGTGAATGATTCAGGAGAGGTGTGCACAAGCAGGAGCTGTTAATTCCACTGCCAAACTACCAAAACTTCCCAGATCCCTCAAACAACAAAGCCAAAAAATAATCTCTGCTCCCCATCCTCCCTCAGCTTTCAATGTGGAGAGGTAGGTGGGAACATTGAATTTCAGATTTGACTTATGCCATTGAAAGCCTTGAACCATCTTTCAGGAATAGAGAGTCTTAATTTAATTACTCTCCAGTGTCTAGACATATTAAGCTAGGCTGTGGAGCAACGTCACTCTTACCTGGGGACTCACATCCCTGAATCCTCTTCAGGATTTAAGTGTCTAAGTCCTTTATTTCATTCCAAAAAAAGCTCCCAGAGGATGAACAGGTGAGAGAGGTCATTCAGCTAACATACAGAACAGTAATTAAGCCAAGTGTACAGATTTATTTTTTAAAAAGAAAAGACTAAGATCTGGTGCAGTACAAAGCAGGAATCTTGTTGAAGAATTTTGAACTTCCATTGAAACTCTAAACAAAATAATGATTTTGTTTAATTTGTAAGCCAAGCTTTGATGAATCAAATCCTCAGCATAATATTCATCACAACCTAAGATGATATCTTGACTTTTTTCCAGTAAACAATAAGCCAAGAACTTAAGTATTGTTTTACTTCATAAAATAAAAATGATAATCATTCTATTTTGTGTGGCTGTTTTCTAATCTAATTTACCCTACACAGTAAAGGTTTCAGACAAGTAAATTCTGGTTTTCACTGACCTAACATAACAGCAGAAAAAGGAATTGTGCCATAATCTTTCAGTCAGAAAGAGTCAGACCAACATATAAAGAGAACAGAATAGTTTTGCTTTACTAAAACAAACAAGCAAGCAAACAAACAACAGCCTAAGAAGAACTGTGACCCTCCATTTAGGCTCTTCCAAGTTTTTTTTAAACATGGAACTAAATCCAAGTGTGTCCCTTGATATGCCAAGAAGGGCATTGAATCTCATGAATAGAACAAAGATCAAGTTCTTATGCACTGACAGCCACAAGAGTGTGTAGTATGTTTCAGAAAAATAATTTTATACATTTTTGTTCATTGCTGACTCTCAGAGAAGCCTGCCTTCCCTAACTCTCTACTTCATCATTCAAAGGAAGGCTTGCAGTGCAGATCATCGCTACTGGAACAGCTGAGCATCTGACCGTGACCTCCTAACAAAAAATAGTTTAGTGTACATCATACAGGCATGTCGTTCATTTTATTTGATGAAATAGTTGCCACTCCGCTGACAAACCTGAACAAGCACTCTGACTTTCATTTATACAAATATTGTGAAAATACACAAGCTTCACACTACTCTTCAAAAGGTATGAGATATATTCCCACTTTCATAGATGTTTATGAGCTTAGCCACCATACAAGCAGAAATTAATATTTTCAACTCTGCTTAATCCTGAAGGAAACCCCTTTGCTGATTGAGGGTACAGCAACTTTTCTCACCCTTCACATGACAAGAAGAGAAATTATAGATCAGTAGTATCAAAAAGCATTCCCTTAAGAGTTTTTCTAGGCCTGATTATAAGCACTGTCAGTATACTCTTAAGCTACATGCATTCACCAAAGGCAAGCTGTGCCTGGAATGGTTTCTCTCTTACACTAGCCTCATAACTAGAATACTTCTCTAAAGAGTTGAACACTAAGATCTCTTCTTCAGGAAATCTCCCAGGTATTTCTACACTGCAATCAAGATTTAACAGTAGTTATTTGGATTTACAAGCCAATTTTAAAAGCACAGAGGTAATCACTTTAGCAGTGTAACTATGCAGTAACTTATCCCAGTACTACTGGGGTTCAAAATGATGAGTTACACACTGCCAGAAGTTGTTAGGCAGTATCCAGGCGGTCAATTGTAAATGACTTGATGTACACACAAATAAGTTCTAACTGCATTCACTCTATTTGGAGGAAGAAAAAATATAATAAAACATTGATTTTTTAAAAAAAGGGGTTCCAGATAAAAGTCCTATAAAATTACCACCTGAAAGATTGACATGCACCAGGAAAGATAGCAGAAACTACCATAAATGGGAAAGTGAGGGAAAACAATAAAGACCCCTAAAATGCATTAAAAGGAACATTGTTAAGTATGATATCAGACAAAGAGCATAGTTAGGTTTGGGAAGTGGCATTTAAAATAGTTTTCAAGGTCACGGATAAGAGAGATCTAGCTGATAGAGTCAGCTACAAGTCTTTCAACAAGATTAGTTCCCAAAGCCTCTTAAAGAAACTAAGTAGTCATGGGATAAAAGAAAGGTCCTAACATGAGCATACAAGTTGTTTGAAGATTCAGTAAGGTGAATTTTCATAACAGAGATAGGCTGTGAACAGGGTTTCACATGCTCTAGGTTACATGCTGTTCAACATTACAGACAGATTACTTGGAAAAGGAAAAAAAATAATGTTGTGGCAGAGATGATGAAATTATCTTGCTCAAAATAGAAGAGCTGAAGTTTTTACAAAACTGGATAATAAATTGCCAAAAGAAAATGAACGCAATTATGAAGTAATTCAAGGTGAGGAAAAGAAATTCTAGCTATGTATCAACAGTGAACAAAATTGGTTAATGCCTACCAGTAGTCACTACAAATTTAAGCATTAGGAATTTGGTATATCCTTGATATTATCAAAAAGTCAAAACAGATCTCAAAGGGCTTAGAAGACATAGTATAAATTAAGAGCTCAGAAAAATCCGGTTGAAAGGCACATTCTAAAAAGTACTTTCAGAATACATTAGAAGCCAACTGGAAGGAAGTACTTTTCCCAGAAACTGTAACGTTAACTTACAAATGGTTGGTGAAGGAAGTCTGCAAACATAGTGCAACAGTTTGCTCTGATCATAGAAACATTCATGTATGCTCCGTGCAGCTCTTACACAGTAAGAAGAAAGTAAATTTATATCAAGCTATCCTTTAGATGTTTAAATGCTTAGATGTTGCAAGAATAATAAAAAAAATAGCGAGTGAGCATTGTTTGATCTCCAGAATAATTCTACACATTCACAAATAATGCCACTCCTTGAATATTTCAAGTGAAACACATAACTTTAGATCTATGTTTTAAAAGGCTTGTTTGAAGAACTGTTAAACAAAAGAATGGTGGCTATCATACCAAAATGTCTTACTGAAATTTGTTGGACTGTTTTATCAGTCTGAGTACAAAACATTAAAAAGATTCCTTATTTCACTTTGCAGTCACACAGCATAGCAAAGAACACACAGGCAAGGAAATCATTTGACATCAACCCTCCCTAGTTAGAGAACAGAAAGTGGGGTGGGGAAGCTAATGCTTTGATATTTGCATATAGATGTTTGGAAACACGCAATACCTTCAAGTTCCTTAAATTACAGTTCTTCTGGATATCTGAACAAAACTCTTTCCCTTACCACCAGATATTATACAGAGCAATTTTCTTGTATCTTCTTGTAATGTAAAAAGATCCCTTACAGACTAACTACTTAAAGTCCTAAATAAACAGAACTAGATGTGACCCCCCCAGTCACAGTACAAGTAGTCACTACAGACCATTGTGTTTGCAAAGTATTGACAATCCTAAAGACTTGCAAAACAAATCTGTAAAAAGAATTAGGTATTTTGCTGAACTTACAAGGAAGGAAGCAGAGAAGGCAAGATTTAGTAGATTAAGGTATTATGCAGTCTGTTAACTCTATGACACATTTACTTCTGCTATTCTAGGTGCAGTAACCTCCAGAACCACCCCAGGAGGATTTGGCTTACCTGGAAGAGCTTTTAATCAAATCCAGAAAGTATACAGACTTGCAATTTTTTTTCCCCCCCATCTGTTGTATTTTACAATATAAGCACTTTCCCAAGGCTTATGATATGACAGGGGAGAATTGATACGTATGGAAATTTATCTTATATATGCTAGTTATTAAAGAAACTGTATTTTTTAAAGGATTTGACAGTGTCAGTTACTAACATGCTTTCAAGATGTGTTTCATTTCCATTAAGGAGGAAAACTCTTAATTGCGTTGCATTTGACTTTTGTGGTGCTCTGAAGGGTATGTGCACACTCCACCTCTGCACAGAGAAATCCTTGCTTTAGATGGATAAGTATTCTATGAAGTTATTCTTATCCCTTTGAGAGGAGCTAAGGGTATGAAAGCCTGGTTTTGAGGTTTTACTGGAAAAGAGCCTAAATTAACTCACATACTGCAATATTCCAGGTAACTCTCTATTTTTATTTCTTTTCATCTTTGTTTTTAGAAATGCTCTGTTTTATTCTTTCTTTCATCTTCCTTGCATTCAGGCTGCAAAGAGTACCTACCTCAATGCATAGCAAGACCCTGATGGTGTCCTGCCTGGCACCAGCAAAACTGCAAACAGGAAAAAAATAACAAGGCGTGGTGATTAACACCAGTGAAAGAAGCCACCAACAAAATTAACCTGCAAGAAGCTGGAATCTCATGCTAGAATTGCACTGGGGAATAGTAGGACTATAGGATTACAAAAGGTCAGTAGATGAGGCATATCTACTGAGATGAACCAGATCAGATAAAAATTTTAAATGAAAACTCCAAAGAAAAATAGAACTGCTTTTTCCTTTCTCACAAACTCAAGCAAGAGCAAGTCCTGGGAAATCTTGTTTCTCAGTCTTGCATCTTTTGTTGTTGTTGTCATCCTTAATAGTAATTTATGACATGCCTAATAAACCTGTCCTCCACAGAAATTCTATCATTCATCACCACCATTTATGGAAATCCCTTAATAGCAATCAGTAGCTGTTGTTCAGTCATATGCTTTTACCAGAAGAGAATAACTTCTGTATAGCAGAACTGTTCTAGTGCCTGCAAATATTTTGACAGGTGCTTAGAGCCAGACAAGCATTTTCTTTTTTATTTATATGTCCTTTACACATTTTAAGAAATTCAAATATCTTGGCTAATAAAAGGACTGATTTAAATACTGTTTTTTCCTTTCAAGTCATGACACATTTTTATTGATTCGCTCCTAGCCAAAATTCAGAATTATAAAAGCATAGTCATCTTTCTTCATAAGTAGTTCTGTATTACTATTGATAATGCACACTTGGTGCCAAAAAGAAGGCTTGAGTGTTAATGCCATACTTAGTATTCATGCCTTGGTCAAGCAGCAACTGAGTGATGCTTAAGTCAGCACACAAACTGTAATGTTTGCTGGAAGACTTAGACAAAGTGGTGATGAAACCGATGGGGAAGAATTTCTCTTCCTTCAGAGCTCAAAGCTGTACATCAAAGCAATATCTGAGACAGGAAAAACAAAGCTGAAAACTTCATGGCATAAAGATCCCGTAGCAGTACACAAATTGTATGAGTGGGAAGGTACCCTTAAGGGGTATCTCATCCAAATTCTGTGAAACAAACAGGGACATCTACAGCTAGAAGGAAGAATTTAAATATTTGGTATTCCTAAATTGAAAATAAGTGTTTTTTATAAGAGTTAGATTTCACAGTGTTCCTCATAACATGTAATTGAAACTTCTAATCCAGGATAGTTTTAGCCAGTTCTCTACTGTCAAAGCATGCCTCAGATTTATAAATCTCTCTCTACAGTCTCAGAGTGAAATAAATCCCAGGGAATAGTGCTAATCAATGCAGAAGTGTCACAGGGTGAGCTGTCTGCAGGACTGTAAAGGACTGCACGTGTTTTTGTGTCATTATGCAGTGAAATGCCACAGCTTACTCTAATAGACTCAACAGATCACATGAAGATCACGTGAAGGTTGTCACTCCTAGCTAGGACAAGAAGTGATGCATATCTTCCAGATAATAATATTTTACAGAATTAAATCTATGGCACACCTCAAAAACAATCAGCAAGATAACTTATTACATTTAGTTTCCTATTTGCAAATATTTAACTTTCATAATTGGTGAAACTTTCTACTACCATACTTAAAGCTTTGAAACATTTCTATCTATTTCACCAGAGTAATTAGCAATGCTGTGCTGTTGTTCTGATAGGCACTGATGTGAGACTCAAATATGACAGTCATACTCTAATTTCAAGCATATTTTTTAAACAGGAGGCAGTATGTTGGCTGTTCAAAGTATTACAGCTGATTTACTCTAACCACATTTCAAAGTTTCAGGTCATTTCATCTTTCCACTATAGAATGTTTTTTCTGAACACCAAAAGCTTATCTACTTTCCTAGCTAAAAGAAAAATCATGACCTTATCTGTGGCATATATTATCATAATACCATGACCAGAAGTTGAATAGATTTGCTTCAAGAGCACATAAACTTTGAAAACTATCACAGTTTTAAAAGTGTATTATTACAACCTAAGGAAATCCTACACCTTTAACTGGGTAAGCACTATTTGCTAATGTTACAGTACCCTCAGTGTTTAATCAAAACATTTATCCTTATTTATAATTCAGCGATCTTTAGAACTAATCTATAGATAATAGGTTTTTTTGAACAGGAAAAGGTAATATAAATATTATCTGAAAAACTCATCTAAGTGTGGATGACAAAAATCAGGCCATGCATGTATTCCCCAGTTTCTTTATTGCTTCTCAAGATTAAAAAAAAAGAGAAAGCAATCAGAGAAAAAACTCATACTACTCAGTGTAAACTAGTCATAAATATTTTAGATTTAAGACAAACATGTTAAAGCCACATAAGATTCTGAAACAGCCTTCCAGAGTAATCTGAACAGAAGTTAGTTTTTTTCATGAAAATGTTAACATGATATCACTTCCTGCAGCAATGACACAGTTGCAATGTCTCTTGTACTGATGGATGTCCTGAAGTCATACCACAGAAAGCAGCTGTTGAACTTTCCTCATGTACGTTACAACCAAGAAACCCAGTGCTATGTATAGGATTTCTTCCCTGACTGCATTCAGTTTTGAAATGAAATAAAACATCATTTTGAATTACTTTACCTCACATTTCAAACACTGTTATGATTTTAGTGTTTCCTGAATTCACTTACATGGCAACTCCTAAGCAACAGATACTCATCTTTTCCTGGAAAAAGAAAAAAAAAAACCAACCATAAAACCTACAACTTAAAAGTCACTTTTAGAATCCTTCATCTACACTTCACTTGCAGGTAACTCCTAGCACAAAGGCATTGTTACTTGAGTTTAACGTTAGCAAACATGAAAGAAAAAGAAGAAAAAAAAAATCTCTGAAAGTATACTAACCACTGAATATTACAACCTGTTCAAGGGGAAAAAAAAAAAAAGCCCTGCCTTACTGAGCTGTAACATTATACTTTTAACTTACAGTTATAGTCCTGAATATGTTAAAATATATCCATCTTCAACAAACTCACTTAAGTATGGTCCGCACTTCAACTGATCACCATAATAAGAATAATTTCCAGTTAAAACAAATTACTATCAAACTAAGTAGTTAAGGTTTATGTCAGAGAATTCTAAATATTTTAAGATATCCTCATAAAAACAGAATGTAAACAAATCCCACTTATATAAGCAAATATCCAGAGGAATTTCAGCTTAGGGGAAGAGCTCCAGTTTCTATGGTAGTTCGTTCTAAGTACTGTGACATTCCAGTGTCTTCCAGATGAAAAAGCATTAAAACATCTATGCCAAGTGTAAGCCCTAAAGTAAAGGATTACAGCGATAAAGTCAAGTAGCTGCCTCTGCAGAGCAGTTTAGATAACCCACAGCGGGAAAAAAAAGCACAACAAAACAAAACACAAAAATCTAGGCTTAAACACAAGGACAGGAAAAGGACCTCTCAGGTTAGTTTTGACATTAACTACAGAAAGCATCTCAAAATATTGCACTGTTGTGCTCCTTCCTGGGGTTCACACCATGTTCCATTAGATGTCAAAGGATTACTTTCCTGGCATAGAATAACTAGTAGGTTCTCCTAGCTCTGTAGAACTTAGATGCCCACATGCATGAAGTGTGGAAATCATAATCATGGTGCTAAGAAAAAAAAGTTATTGAACAATACTCACAGTATAAACAGTAGTAAACTCTGGGGAAAGATACTGCAGTAATTTCCCAGTGGCTGAGAAAGAATTGATTCCAGGTGTTGCAATTAGTTCATTGAAATAAGCAGATAACAGTAGAGAATACCAAATTCTAAGAGACTGATTTATTCACAATTATTTGTATGCCTGAGCAGGTGTCTTGACAGGAATATCAGCAGCAAGTTTTACAACTCACAGGTGTAATGCCCCTTTCAGATCTCCAGCAAAGACAGCTGTGTTTGAACAGCTCCAGCCTGCTAGCAAACAACTCCTCATACTCCTGCTTTTCCCAAGACACTGTTCCCAAAACTGCTGCAAGCTTGTTTCATTCTCTTTACAATGAAACTAGAGGCTCTTTGTGCTTAGGCACAACTACAACCTTGTTTAATGTATTCCTTGTTGGCTGCTGCAGAGGTAGCAGAATCAGCAGTTCCCTGGTATGTATGTAAGTATCCTATTTGCAGTCTGAATTTTGCTCAACTTCGAACTGTTCCCAACTGCAGTGAAAAGTTTGAAGTTTAGCACAGAACTTGTTAATCCATTTTAGTTGCTCATAAATGCCTGTTACCTAACTGCACAATCAATAAGGTATCTACATTTATGCCATCTCTGTGAAAGACTATTATCCTGATTTTATAGAGTGCAACATGGGAAATTAGAATCCTGAATGTAGATTATACAACCATGACTTGAATGACTGTTTCTTAAACAAAGGAAAAAAATCTACTGGTTTAAACAGTATTAAAAGGTACCTCATGGCTCCACAGGACTATCTAATAAGTATAAAACAAATACAAAGTTTTCTCTGTTGTGAAGTTGCTTCATTTTAGCACATAGGAGAACAATCTCCATTTTCAGTATGGAAACCTATCCTATTCTAAGTCTTCTGGAATTGAAGATCCATTAAACACAACTTACCTGCATTATCAAAACAACTGCTGTAATTCAATCTGTTGTCATTTTTCAACAGCATGGACCAAGTTTAAAAGCTAGATTTTATTTTAATCAAGTACTTGAACAGTGGAAAAGAAACTGAGAAAAAGACTCTTTATTATATCTCTAATTTAATTATCAAAGACAAACAGTGCTCAAGCAAACTGAGAATCCATTAAGCCCACCATGACTGATTTACCAATGACTGTCAGTGCATTAATTCTGGCTTCATTCAGGTAGAGAGATGCCACAGGTTTATTGTTCCACCAGTTTTCATGATCCTTACTTGCAAGGCCTCTCTAGTCTACATACAAATGCTAAGTGCTTTTTGCTGTTGGATATGTGGCCTAAATATCCCAAGGAGCAGTGGCACAAGGCCAGCAGAGAACAGAACTAACTGCTCACTGAAGGTACAGCTTTTAAGAACAGCATTTTTAGATCTAATGAACTTCTCCCTAACGCATAAAGTACATCAGAAGTGCAGCTTCCTCTCATCATTGTGATCTCTGTTGCTGAGATTGGCAACTGACTTAACTTTACAGACAGAGAGACTACCCCTTGCCTTATGAAGCTTAAAAGTGAGCCTACTGGCTAGATAAGAGAGACAGGTTCCAATGGGAGATCCATCTGCTCTTACTCAGCTAAAAAGAAGATGTCTCTGATGCCAAGATTCAAAGGCAGAATGATAAAAACAGGGTGATGTGGAGGAGCATCTTTACACTGAATGATGCTTATTATCCCCTAGGGGATGTCTCTTATACTAAGCTTCAAATTTTCTTCCCTTCTGCAGCAGCATACTACATGTTCATTAAAATAACTTAATTTCATTTTATAATGATATTTTACTATTAAATAAGCTCAGTAGTTACTATCCATTTACAATCAATTGAGAAAAATATTGGAAAAACTAAATAGGACTTCATAAAGTTGCAAACTGACCCTCCCAACCTCCTCTAAAGTCACTTCCATAGCATTTGTATGAAACGCATATTAGAAAATATTGTTACAGAGATTGTTTAACTTCCCAGTGGCTGGGGGAGGGGGGCACAGAGGGAAGTTAAACATATATTAGCAACTCTCATGTATCCATTTCACATAAAAAGTAGGAGCAAATCAAAAGGAAAAGGCTACAGTTCCATAATGTATAATCAACAAACATACAGAGTACTGTAGTAAGAGCAGTATCCGCAGATGGTATAGCCAGAAAGATTACAATCAGAAATAGATGAAAAACACTCACCTGTATCATAGGCTCACAGGAAAAACTCCAAAAGAAGCAATCTCCAGAAAGAGATCCTTCCTCCCTCTGGCAGTCAGCCCTTAAATGGGGGGTCTAGGAGAGGTGCAGCCAAGCTCCACCCCTTCTGGTCACACAGGTGAATTGTCTTCTCCTGTGCTGCCACAGCTGACTCAGTGCTCGCCTCAGGTGATCAATCAGAAGTTCAGACTGTGATTCAACAGTTCCCATACACATAGAAACAAGTCTTTAGAAATTGCTCAGTTGAATGTTTGTTACTGCTAAGATCATGAACAGTCCAAGGTTGGCATCTACAATGAGCATGCCAGAAATGCAAATATTCTGTGGTTTGCTTTCAGCTGGAGTACAACTACCTTAGTATTAAAATATGACACAGTTTCTGAGGCACAGTTCAGGTAAAGTCCTGAAAAGAAAATACCTATTAATATTTAGAGCTTGAATAATTTGATTAGATTGAAAGGATAAATGTTTTCACAAATCCTTAGCAAATTTCTCAGTATGTGGTGCTGTTCTATTTAAAAACTTATTCAAGTCTGTTTTACTTATTTATTTTCCCTTCTTCTACCCAGGGAGTCGATTTAGGCTTGAATTACCATTCACTGTTTCTGCAATAAAATGGAACTACTGATATATTGTAAATAAGCATAGTAATCTCTGCTCATCTATTGACCTAAAGCACTCTTGTGGCATTTCCTGCTAACGCCATGGGATAAAAAGATTTTTGTTATTCAAAAACTTGTTCTCTCCAATATACGTTACAATTACAATGAAAGAGTGAAATCTTTTATTAAATCCTTCACCCTCATTGAGAAAAAACAAGTGCCAAAACTCAAACTGAGCAGATTTTGACCCACTAATAGCAACCAAATAAATATTTATTAGCAGCCACAAGTTGAAAAGAAGACTCGTGAAATTCAACTGCTCTTGAATCAAGTGATTGTACAAGAGTTATTAAAATAAAGCTTAATAACTTTATTAATTAACAAAAAAAAACCACAAGAAAACTCAATTGATTGGTCTAAGAGTTTGCAAGCAATTTTCGTTTACTTTTTGTATAAGTGGACAACTAGAACTGCATTACTGATGGAACTTAAGTCTCACAGCAGCAGAGCCCATGCCCTCTGGAATTGTCCATTTCATGATCTTGAAAACAATGAAGATGATAAATACGTTCACAGTAGGGGATCAGCTGGTCTGCTAACCTGTCCTTTAGGACTCAGCTGATATCATTCTGTTTGTCAGAGCTGTCAGCAACAATGTGGAGTATTTTGAAGGTTCTGAGGTATCTATCATCCACTGTCCTCCAGGGCTGCCTAGGGGACAAGAACACAGTTTCATGAGAAAATACTGAAGTTTTCATCTCACATCAAAACGAAAAGAAGACCTCAGGAGAATATACAAGAAAATAAAAATAGTTATACGCCCAGGTTGCCACCAACACAATGTGTTTGGACACCCATCTGGAGCATATTCTTGCTGAAAAGTCAGACAGAATGAGAGTTTGGACCAGTTTTCTTACTGCTGACTTCTCAGTGCTACATTCCATTGCACTACAGCCTCCAACAAGCAATGGTTTCTATAAAATATGATACTTTTCAACAAAATTTATTATTTTTCAGATAGGGAAAGATTTTCAGCACAGCTACTTACTCACCGATTAGCAAGTACAGCTTTGGCACACCCTATTTGTCTGATGTTAGTTATCTGAATGCTGTGGCTGTCCCTAAGTTTTAAATTTGAGAAGCTTCACGCTGGCTGCTACTGTTAAAGGCATTTGACAACTGCTGCCTATGAGAATGCTTTGTGATATTTTACATGCCCTTCTGTATGTATACTCAAAGAATAATTGAAAAACTCAAGATTTTTTAAGTATCTGTCATAAGCAAAGAGTATTTTAACATATAAGTTGACTTAAAAGTTGACATGATTAGGTTTTTGCCAGTGAAAAAAATGCACACAAATACACACTGACCTTTCAGTCTTACTTTCTGTTCCAATTTTTGCTGCTGTTTCTTTGGGGAACTGATTTTTTTCACCTTCAACTGAAATATTACTTTGAAACATAGCAATGTCAGAATAATATCATGGTTTTCTGATAATAAAAACTTTCAAAGCATTCAGTAATACTTGAACATAAATATTTTTAACTGATACTGTTAAATCTATGCTAAATCAGCTGTATCTACCAGCTTAAATCATTACAAGTGTCTTCAGTACTGTCTGTCAGGCAAAGATCCATTTGGAGACCACATCTCCCAAAATCAGGCATTTGAGCCAGGTTTCTAAACTCTCATCACAGTCAGTAGAGATATAGCCATGAAAGCTTATCTTCTCTTAAGTACTTTTAAATGAATACTGACTCTTTTAAAAGATGCATTACACTTCAAAAATATTTCAGTTAGGCTGGTAAAACATGGAATGCTTATGAAGATTATCTCCTATTTCTTCAACTTTTTAAAATTGTCGATGGTTTACGGGTTGATCCAGCCCGGTTCTGTGACTAGTGGGGCAGAGGGATTCCGCAGAATCCAGGACTCTGGGAAGGGAAACTCAGGGGACCCCAAAATAATTAAAAACAGTGGCAACGATCTGAGGAGGAACAATCTAATTTACTAAACGTAATATCGGAATGCAAGATAACACAATATAATACAATATAAATCAAAAATAATTGAGAGAAAGACTGTCTGAGAGCCAACGGCCTTAAGCTACCACTGAAGCCCTGTGAGCGGTTGGGAGCAGGAGATCGAACAGCAATCACAAGACAAGCAGGGCGAAAAAAGTGACGAGTCAGATGACCTGCGTCCTTATGTTCCCCTGAGCAGGAATGATAATAATACCTGAAAAGGCTCCTGGGGACTCAAAGAGGCTCTTGGGGAATGTAGTTCTTCTCTTCAGACAGGTACCTGGAACTAAAGCTCTGCTCCCAGTACACCGCATGATGTTGTGACGTGAAATACTGATAACCAAAAATCATAAAACCATGACAAAAATGAAGAGCTCTTGGTCTAAAGTGCATTCTTTGTGTAAGCAACATCACCTGAGTCTCTCTTCTTTCTTACCTGGGAGCAAGAGCACATTTCTGCATATAATATACTCTTGGTACATAGCAGCCCTGCCATTCATTTCCATATGTGATTCCCCCCATCCCTGCCATTTGAAAAGCCTATTTTATGACTGCTTTTGGCCTCCCGCTCTTAAGGGACATAACTTTAATGGGAATTTTAAAGAATGCTCATTATGTACTGAAGAGTGCTGCAAGAGTCATTTGGAGTTATGCATCTCATCTGTGGAATTGAAATATATTCCTTAGAAATAAGAAACAGTGTAGCTTCCTCTCATAAAAGGAAGAATATCAATACACTGTAAGGAGAGATCAGCTCCAGTACAAAATCCTAGTGTTTTCAATAGATCATATTGAAATATGGTCTATTCAGAGAATTTCAAAGCAAGAGCACGACGAAAAGAAATCAGTTCTCTTTCCTTCCCTGACTATGGTTAAAAGCAATTGAATGAGGGGTTGGGAAAACAGGGGAGGAAAAGAAAGTAACAGAAAACAGAATTTTGATCCAGAATATCTCTCATCTTTCTTCATTCCCCCATCTTTCTTCATTCTCATGTTACTTTTGTGAAGAATTCTTATTTTTCTCCACTTTACTTATTTTTCTCCTTACCAAATTACATACTGTATGGGAACTGTTGAGTCACAGCCTGAACCACTGTGGAACACCTAGGGAAAGATCAGCCCTGGGAGCATAGGTGAAGACAATTCAACTGTGTGACCAGAATAGATGGAGCCTGGCTGCACCTCTCTTAGACTCAATTTAAGGGCTGATTGCCACTGGGAAGGGATCTCTAGGAAGAGATTCCTCCTTGGTGAAGCTTTCTTCTGAAAACCTAGACTCTTTTGATACAGGTGAGTTATTTACTTCCCTTCCTTTATAGAACCTTTCTATCGTATCAGTCCTTTTGTCATCACACCTTTGTTGTAATGCCTTTCCCATCATATTGATCGGCCCCATTGTTACACATGCACCTTGCTTATTCTTTATGCTACAAATCCTTTTTTAAGTACAGTTACTGTCAAGACAGTGTGTATTAAGAACTAGTCCTCTTTACCAACAACTCCACACACAGCTTGCTGTTTGTTGAGCCATGTCACCTCTAGGGCCATATGCTACTTTGAATACCCAGTTTATGAACAATCATATTATCACGTTTGGCGATTTCACTCTCATTTAAGTTATCTCTGTGGATTACCAACAGCTTTAGCATATCCTGTGGTGTAGGCTGTACTAACTAATGCCTTCTTGCTTATCCAAGGCATTTTGCAAGTGTCTCAATAGATATCAAAGGAGATGTCTCTGCTGGACATTTTAAGAGACCTGGTCTGTAGTTTACTCAGGGAGAGTGAATTTTATTTCTGTAGCTCAGATTATATACAGGTGTATGACTTAACTGTGAGCTGAAACATTCCACATCACGTGGAGCTTTTGAACAGGCTACCTCTATACGAAACAGTTTTAGATAAACCTGCTAAAAAAGTTCTTTGAACCCCAAACCATCTATACTGCTATGATTTAGTCCTTTCTTTCATCTCTGATTGCTTGCAGGAGGATTGTCAGCTCCGTTCTGAGGTTCTGCCCTGAAGCATCAAGCTGTTATTGGAAGTAGCGCTGTATTTAAGAGGTTGCTGTACACTTAAAGTACTCAGAGACTGCTAACCACAGACTATTCAGAACACATTGCACCACTTTAAGATATAAAGTAAGAAAAACCACACTGAAACTCCTGAGAGACACATCAATTCAAAGGCAAAAACTACTAATTCCACTTAATACTATTTTGATTCTATTGACTTTTCAGAACTATAATACCTTACATCATTAAAATCATCAGCTCATATCAAACATGCATTAAGATCTATCCCACACAACAGACCTCTGAGTACATTTTAAAGACTCGAAAAACTTCAAATTCTAGCTAAACAATGAAATGATCTTTTAAGAGTAAAGAGTTAAGATCTATTACACAACTGCCTTGGCATCCTCCTGTGATAGAGTACAGCTTCGTAGCACACCTGGAACTGTATACTTTGTTCTTTGCCAAACACCAAACAGAAAAGAACAGCCCACCCTACTTCAAGGCATGTCAAACTTAAAAGGAAGGAAGAAGTAGCCTTTTTTTTTTTTTAATTTTAAAATCTCAAAAACACAGATACACCTAAATTGCCTCAACTGTGCAGACACTCCCTTTCAGGAAACTCACATCACAGTTGATGGAGATTTGCGAAGAGTAGATTGTAGTCTCAGGTAATCCTTACATCCTTTTAAAGTTTTCTATAAAAATTACTTGTTCTATGAAGGGGAAAAAAATAAAACAAATTAATTCCATAATACAAATATCTATGTAATCATTAAACATAATGGACATAAAGCTTGCCATACACGTCAGTAACAAGCAAGCTCTATAGACACATGAAAATATGGTATCTGCTGGAAAATGACTATAATGAAGAAAATTTTTGACTACCAAGAAAAGTGCATTCTCAGAATCAAACTTTCAAAGGAATATATACTTTTTTTCTGGAGAGCAGAATTATGCCCCTCCAGAAAAATAAAAGAATCAGGCAGGGGTTTCAGTTTAGCTGGAGAAGACTTGTTGGAATTTTTGCTTTTCTTTTGTTCAGAGTAGAGCTAAGACCTGTTGTCCCAGGCAGTCCCTGTTGCAGTCACTCATCTACTGCCTTACCAGTTGCTCCATTCAGTAGTTAGCTGAACCAAAGAGAAGAATGACCTGTGTGGTCAGAACACACCTGAGTAAAGGATAAAAATGGGTGTTCTCAATCCACAAGCGCAAACGCATAAAGCTGTAATAGAGTTTTCTCAGGTGTTGTAGAACATATTTTTAGCTGTGTTGTGCCTTATGTACATTATCAAGGAAATTACTCCTAAGGATAGTATCATTTGTATTAGTCTTAAAGGAAGAAAATGCTGTTAACAATTGGCAATGCCAAACACAATGATGGAAGGGGAATCATTAAGGATATTTCTGAAACCTCTCACTGACAACGCAGAAGGGCAATAAGGTTTTTATTAAATAGCAGTAGTCAGTAACTGAGATAGTATAACTTTGCTCTGGTTAGCTGTGGTTAATGACACAGCTGTTCTTGACATTTCAGTCATGCTGAATGGGGCTTCAACATGAGCCTCACTGTTCTGACAAGATTTCTAGGTGATGGCTTAAGAAATGAGTATTTCATAAGCAATCTTCTTGCTGCTCTGACTAAGGAGAGTAAGCAAAGACTACCAAATACTTTTCTCACAAAGCACTTTGTTAGCAAAAATTCAAATGTTTGTGTGCTCCCATATGCAATGACCCTGGTAACATATAGATAGGATATTCTTACTGCTGGTATGATAGAGGTAATACATTGGGAGTACAAATAAATTTTGACTATCCAAACTAATGTTAAAAGGCTAATCAGTTTATTTTTGTTCTAGCAATAATAAAAACTTCTACAGTCATACTAAAGATTCATCTGATCTCCAGCAGTGATTTAATAGAAGCCAGGAATTGTACTTTAAGAAACGTATTAGAAAGTGGGAAAGCAGAGAATAATCTTTCCCATGTTCTGATAAGAATTTAGCGGTTTTCTGAACCAAATTCTAACCAGAGCTTTACTTTTAATAGTAACTGGGGGGAACACAGGGCCCAAGAAGTAATACATACTTAACATCTGAATAAGAATAGAACATTTTGCTGTTTCCATAAAAAGCCTTCTGGTTCTGAAGTTATCTATTATCAGTATCATGAAAAGAGAATTAACAAATGTGGCCAACTCCTTGGGTATTTTTTAGGCAAGTCATATTTTCCAGTGCATTTATTTTAGAGAAAATACTCTGGAAAATTCCTAGGGAAACAGAAGCCTCTGAAGGCAGCTGGGGAAAGAAAGAAATAAGGTTATTAAGAATAAGGCTGTTACAGGTGTTACTTTAATACATGCATTTTTATTCTTTTTTCTAAAGGAATCTGATGGACAGACTTGCAGGTTGTCGTTACAGCCAGAATTTGAAGCATGTTTCATCATCCAAATGCACTGACTTAATCTGTCTCTTTAATACTTCTCAAGTCCCAGAGGGTTTTTTAGAATGTAGGCAGCTTCTGTTAAACAAATTTCCTACTTGTCATTTGTCCAAATGAATCTACTTTCTAGCTTGAATGTATGGTTTTTCTCTAGCAGGTAGTAGCTGCTAACACCATATTAGAAGAAAACTCCCCTCAACCAGGAGTAGAATAACAATCTAGTAGTAATCCTTGTTTCTAATTTGCTTATGCTGAAGCAGTCTTAAAAGTTTACATGTCATGCAAATCTTCTGCTATTTTTCATTTTAAATGAAATGAAAGATAGGTGGCATTACAGATATCAAACAGGATGTTTTGAGCTTTGTTTCAGGAGTTCAAATACCAAGGACAATCAGTGCTTCTAAAATCCTCTTTCAATCTTTTGTGCTTTAATATAGATGTATCGTATCATAAATTGTAATTATTCTGAAGGGTGAGATTTAGAATTGACAATCCATTTTTCAGGAGGAATTGAAAGAATGGAAAGGATAAAAAGTGAAATAGGTTTTCTCAATTCTGATCTAGAGGTGATAGTTTAAAAAAAAAAAAGAGATGGGTATGTTACACCCAGTTGAAGAAATGTTACAACAAAAGCGGAACACAGCATGATATAAAGAGCCAGGAATTTATTTTAAACATGATGTTAACAGTCTAATTAAAATACAGCCAATTGATTAGCATAGTTACATTAATATTAACACATAATCCAAATTCTTACTGAAAAGCCTCACTGGTAATGTTACTAAATTTGTTATATGAAAAACTTACTAATTTCTTCTGCTTTTCTTTTATGCTGTACTTAACAATCACACATCTCTTCGGGTCACAGGGTTGGTGTACTAATCTGCATCAAGCAGAGGTAGGAGCAGAGTTGTGGTAAGTCATTAGCATCCTGAAGTTGTTTTTTTGTTTTTTGTTTGTTTGTTTGTTTTGTCCTTTGGGATTTCAGTTTAGGTGTGTGGGGGCCCTCCTGTCTTGATACTGGTGTTCACTTCAGGCTGTTTTTGAATGTTTTCTTATTATAGTCTGCTTTTTCCCATGGTTCCCAACCCAAGTTTGGAAGTTGCACCGTAGCCTTTCTCAGCTTTATTTGCTGTAAAAAAGGCTATTGCTCTTTAGACAATGGATGAATACCCAAGTCTACCAGACCTTTACAGCAAAGCCTATTCACAGCACCTATACTAAAAGAAGTTAGGCAATAATCACTAGAGCACCAAAGAATTATTAAAATGAACTAAAATCAGCTCAGGCTGAGGTATGTTCAGACAAGACCGGAGATACTGTACTCATCAGGTCAATACGAAAGCTGTAGCCTTTTACTGGTAATGTCAATGGTCATAACTGATAGGCTACAGGTAGGAAAAATATTGTAGTAATGGTCAGGAGTAGAAAACTGAAGTCAGAGACAGGTAAGAATATATTATGGCACTTAAAGCACTTTGTAGGTGGAAGAAGATGAAGAATTTATGGATCATTGTATGTGAAACTTAGATATAATATTTGCTTTCAAAATAGTCATTTCCAATATCCCACACCTTAAGATGTGTTTTCTGCTACATTACATAGTACCCAGCCAGAAAAAAAAGGTCAAGTTACAGCTTCTCCACTAGATGGCTGTGTTGTTTATTAGAGTATATCCTCTTAGAGATTTTCTGTGGAAAAGCTTCTACAGAAATAAATTTCTCTCTTTCTAAGCAATAACACATCTCTGTGTTCATGGCTAAATGGAAATGAACATCTGGAAAAAATGAGGAAAAAAAGATTTAACTTGCTATGATAAAGCTAAAATTTCTATATGGTGTTAGATTGAATATGAAATCAGAAGCCAGGCTGCAGTTGAATGCATTTCATGTTTGATATTTCTAATCAAAAAGCAAATTACATTGGAGATTCACATACTGATCACATATCTTGTATGCAAGTTTGTGGGTTTTTTTTCTTAAAATGTACTTTAATTCTGCATACATATCTAAGAAATTTATTGTAATGTCTTTGGTCTTGATTATAGTTCCCTTCCTGAGGGGCCCAGTGCTCTGTTTTTGTGCATGAACACCTCAACTTTGGTAGTGATGAAGAGTTTTTAACGTCTCACTCATGACAATGCAAACCAGGTCTGGAAAACATCAAATTCTTCTCTAATTTTTCCTGAAAAGCTCATTCCAGTAGAATTCTTGATTAAAGATTTATATAGAAAAGACATGGATAGTACAGTGACAGGAAAAGCACAGAGTGAAGTTTAACAGTGTACAGTTCAGGTACAGTGCTTAGAAAGCCATCAGCAGGGACCTTTTGAATGCATTTTTTGACAGAGGATGGGGACTAACGGTCCCACCTCACAGGTGATTGCCTCCTTGAGAAGGGAAAGAGATCAGCTGTTAAACTCTCTTCTTCCTTTGATGAACCTTTCAAAGTGAAAAGCATATTCCCTCTCTGCTCCTGGCACAGAAGTGTGTAGGTACTAATTGTTATTTACTGCCTGCTCTCCCCAGAGTAACTGGTACTGAGCTCCAGCTTCGCACTTATGTACACAGTTTTAGGTTCAATGAAGGAATTCTACAAAGAATGGTGAAAGGAGGAAATGTCCATTTGTGGTAATAGATGAGCTAGCAGACAGACCTGGTTAATGAAAGATATTTTAGTCCTCATGGAAATAAGGCATAATCTGGCATTCTCAGATGCATTAGCAAAGTAAGAAAAAAGGGATATGATTCCAAATTGTGCAGGAGCTGAGAGCAGGTGCCTCTACAAAAGCAGGATAGCAGACGTTTGGCAGTGTCTGTGCAGGCAGAACTCCTGGTTCTTGACAAATTCTGCAGTCAGTCCCCTGCATCATCATGAGACTTAGTTTCCAATGAGGCAATACCTTCCACTCAGTGGGGGAGTGGGGAGGAAAGAGGAAAAAT